>NDXB01008551.1:0-34437 GCA_002631895.1 Agapornis roseicollis | reverse complement strand
GGGGGGGGGGGGCGGGGGGGGGGGGGGGGGGGGGGGGGGGGGGGGGGGGGGGGTGAAGCCTTGTCCTCAGGGAGAGAAGGGAGACGGGGACAAAATGGAGCTGCTATGAGAGCGTTGTGTTCCCCCGGGGGTAGGAAGGGCTCGAGGGGACGGGGGGAGTCCCGATCGGGGGGCCTGGATAGGCTGGAGGAGGGTCCCCGGGTGTGGGTGTGTGTGTGTGTGTGTGTGTCCGGCCGCGGTACGTCCGGGACCAACGGATCCCCCGCTGTGTGCAGGAGAAGTGCATGGACAAGCCGGGCCCGAAGCTGGACAGCCGGGCCGAGACGTGCTTCGTGAACTGCGTGGAGCGTTTCATCGACACGAGCCAGTTCATCCTGAACCGGCTGGAGCAGACGCAGAAGTCCAAGTCGGCCTTCTCGGAGAGCCTGTCCGACTGAGCGGGACCCGGGCCCCGAGGGACACCGGCCACCCCCCGCCGGCTCCTGGTCACCGCTGCCCGAATGAGCCCGCGGCGGCAGCTCGGGGGGGTTAGGATTTAATTCAATGCCAGGCTCGGGGAAGTTGCAGCCAGATGAGAGCCCACGGCAGAGGCACAGTCGCTGCTCCCCGGGGCAATGGGCTGCTCCTGGCTCCGCGGGGCTGCAGCCGGCGTTGTGCTGGGACCCCGGTGCTCCGCAGGGAGTGTTTGGAAGGCACCCATTCGGCTGAATGGAGAAGTGGTGACGCTCACGTTTTGGGGTGCTCCCGGTGCTGATGTGAATGTCAGCTCTGCGTGAGGCCAGCCCGTGACCACTGCCTTAATGGTGCTGCACAAAACGGACCCTCCTGGGTAGACACAAGCCCTGTAGGTGCCATCGCTGCTGGATTTGGGAGAGGTACCCTTAGTGGGAAGAGCTTTCCGGGCACAGTGATCATCCCAGGCAGTGTCACTACTGAGGACTCCTTTCCACAGGTAAATCATTCGTGTGGCCAAAGCGACAGGTTTTCACACTGCAGCACAACTCTGTCAATACTGACTCGCTCCATTAACTGCTTTCCCCTGGACAACATAATAAATATTAACTGGGTCAATTTCTAACATGAGATTCTCCTTTGTTCAGGTAGATGGCCACTGAGGACTGAAGATCTGGCCTTGCCAGTCCCCCTCCTTCCCGGTGATCCTGCTTGCTGTACAATTAGTAGGGAGGGGGTGTAACTATCATTTGGCTAGAAGGTCTGTTATCAACTGGGACCTGTTGCTCAATTAATTTCATCCCATGAATCTAAACTTGCTTCTGGGAGAGGCTGTGGCTTTTCCTCTTCTGCTGCCCTGTAAAGAAGTAGTTTCTTTAGACTAAATGCAGGAAATAAGTAACCAGGTACTTTATAACCTCATGCTCCTTTACCTGTGGAGGTGACTGGAGGGAGGCCTGTGGCTGTGTCTTCTTGACCTCTGTCCTCAGGGCACAGAGAACAGCTTCTAACTGGAAAAACAGCAAACTCCTCACCTGCACTCTGGAAAGGCAGCATGGCATTTCCACAGTGTTTACATACCGCATGGCTCTGGGAAGCCTGGAATGACCACCGGCAGTAGCTTGGGGCTCTATACAGGAACCTGCTAAAGCAGTTCTGCAAGTGTCCATCTGCTGAGGGTGGCTGGACATGGTGTGTGAGTTCCTAACACGGGTGGCTTGGGAACAAATTAAGGATGTGTTCAGCAGGGATATGGAGATAGAAACCCACGTCAGTGAGGACGTGGCTGTCTAGTTATCTTTAAGAAACTTCCCTCAATAGCTAAGGACTCTTAGGTAGCTCCTGTTTCCAAAGTGATTCCCTCTCCTGTCCCTAACTTGAGTTTCTCTGGAGCATCGGCACGGTTCTTCCTACCCTGTAACCCCTCAGGCCTTTCAGCATGGCCCAGCTCTTGGTACAAATGGAACATGAGCCACTCAGTAACTGAACAGAACGGTTTTTAATAGAACCCAGTCAGCAGGCGCTGCATCACCTGCACAGCAGATACTGTACGAAGAGGTTGGTCCCTCTGTAAGAGCCACAGCAGTGGCAGCACCACAGAAGGTTTCCCGTTTTGGCTGTACTCTGTTCTTGGATGTGAATCTGTAAATAAATTCTAGCAGAGCAAGCAAACCAAGTACTGGAATGAATGCTGTGGGTATGTCATCTTTTCAGGCCAGACAGGCATCTTCTCTCCCTGCCGTCTCAGCACCGCGTTAGATTAGTTTGTTAATCTTCTATTCTTTAAAGAGGGCTGTGAGGCCTCCCCACATGTGTGGTTTCCACACTTGGTAAGGGTCAGCACTGTGTTAGTGCTGCGGGCCTCTGGGCAGCTGAAGCCTGTGTCCTGATAAGGACAGATGGATTCTTCACGTGTAAGAACAGTGAAGAGGCACCAGATCCCAGGAGCTGGGCAGTTCCCAAGGCTCCTGTCTGTAGCCACAGGAAGCTGCAGTCCCTGTTGGCCTCCTGGCAGTGGCAACTCACACCTGAGGCTGGTGTAGCAGCAGGTTCGACCTTGCAGCAGAGCTGCTCAGTGGTGGGAGCAGAAGCTAGCAGTTCAGAGGCTTCCTCATACACCCTCACCTTCCTCCTCCTCTTCTGTGCTCTGAGAGCCTTTGTCCTCTGAGGGCAGAAGAGGCTGGTGCGAACACGACTGATGTCTGTCTGCACTCCTCCACGAGGCATGCAGGTCTGTCCTGCCCTGCTGGAGGAAGAGGGGCAGGAGGTTGGGGCTGAAGGGCACGTCCCTGAAGGCGTGCAGGAGGAAGATGCCAGACACGATGGTGAGAAAGCCGCTGATGGTGCCGATGACGTTGTCCAGCACCATGTGTTGCCACTCCTTGAAGAGGATGGCAGAGCACATCATGACTGCTGTGGTGAACAGCACGTAGTAAATGGGTGTGACCACAGATGTGTTGAAGATGTCCAAGGCTTTGTTCAGGTAGTTGATCTGGATGCTGATGCAGATCACCAGGCACACCAGGAGCACCCAGCCCAGTGGCTCTTTCAGCATTGGCTTCCCAGAAAACAATTCTTTCAGGGCAATTCCCAAGCCTTTGACGCAGGACACAGAAAGCGAGCCGATGGCGGAGCACACCAAAACGTAAACCAGGACGTTGCTCTGTCCGTAACGGGGGCCGGCCACAAAGATAAGCAGAAGGGTGCTCACCAGGACACAGACAGCAAATACAATGAATCCTTGGGGAAAGAAGAATTAAAGATCTCTACCAGAGAGCAGCAGCACCAGTGACAGATGTAACTGAACAGCAAGTAGAGATGGGGGTCTAGGAAGGTGGCAGAAGGCTTGGGAAGCCCTACCTCAATTCTGTGGGCTGTGGTGGGATAAAGAGGAAAGCACCACATCACAGGAGTACACGGCCCTGCCAGAGCACTTCCTCTAATGAGCAGCAGCATCTACCTGTTACTGTGCTTTGCTCCTCTCCTGTGCTCCATCTTCCTGCATCTCCTGTGCTGTTTCTTTCACATTTAAAGTGTGCAGACCCCAGTCTTTTCCCACCACAGAAGGCAACCCACAAGCTATCCTAGACACAGGGGAATGTTTCCTCCACTGATATACAGAATAAGAAACAGCTCAATTACTCTTTAGTTCTGTCCTTCCCAATCTATCCAAGTTGTATCCTACCTTCCATCATTTCCAAGCCTGGTTTGATAGGGCCCTTTATATGTAAGTACCTGGATCTTTCAGCTTCTCTGCCATTGACTCCAGGCTGGAAACCTCTTCTTCCTGAGGAGCATGGATCACCATCACTGTGGAGCCCAGGATACTCAGGATGCAGCCAATCTTCCCATGAACATTCAGCTGCTCATTCAGGAAGGTAGAAGACAAAACTGCACTGAAAGATAGTAAAACAAACCCCAAACCAATGATGGTAACCAATGAGGGAAGAGAGGGAGGAAAGCAGAGCAACTGCTTTCACCACTAAGGGGTGGGAGGTGAGGGAGGTCAGGGTGTTTCTGAGGCTGTTTACCTGACCAGGACACTCAGAGCACCCAGTGGCGTTACCAGAGTTGCAGGGGCAAAGGCATAAGCAGCAAAATTTGCTGCTTCTCCAACTCCCACTGCAAGAGAAACGCTGTCAGGGGAGCATCAGAGGAGCGATTCAGCACAGTACAGTTGGAGAGCAGTCACAAGAGAGCCTCCCTTTCCACCTGAGCACCCCATGTTTCCCTGAGGTTACATTGCGCAACCAGGAAAGCACAGCACCAGCAGGAGCAAGCAGAAGCCTGAAGCAGCTTCTCCTGCAAAGGCTGTGTGGGTTTGCATGGTGATCTTCGCTCACATTAGCAGGAACCACAGGAAAATAGTTCCATAATGTTCTCAAAGCTAACAGGAATTTTGACCCACGTTCTAAGTCATGTTCTTGTCCTTCCAGGACAAGCTTTTACAGCTCTGTAAAGGGTAGCTCAAGTAAAATTGCCTGATAATGTTGAAAGTGTAACCCAAAGCTGCTGAAACTGCTGTAGCACTAAGCCCACGGTGCTGGACGTGCTGTTACAACTACATTGTCTGGGCAGGCCATGTCAGAAGCACTTAACTCAGACCAGCTCCTCAACTCCTGTTTAAGCAAAGAAACCTGGTAATGCATGAGAATTTAGAATATACAGAGTTATGATGAGATCAACAGCATCCTCAGATAAAAATCAAGCAATGTTCCTAATAAATAAATCATGAAAGCAACTGGAAACCAGGACTAATGCACTCCTAAGTGTGTCCTTTCACACCTTTAGAGCCGGTACTTACTGCAGAGCAGTCCTGCCCACCAAAGCCATTCCTGCAGGTACGCATGACCTCCTTGTCCTAAGTAAGAAAGAGCAACCAGATCATTACTCTCCACAAGAACCTGAAAGGAGGTTGTAGTGAGGTCGGTCTCTTCTCCCAAGTAACAAGTGATAGAACAAGAGAAAACCCTGCACCAGGGACGTTTAGGTTGGACATTAGGAACAATTCCTTCACCAAGAGGGTGCTCAGGTATGGCCCAGGCTGCCCAGGGCAGTGCTGCGGTCACTGTCCCTGGAAGCATTCACACACCATGGAGACGAGGCCCTCAGTGCCATGGGTCAGTGGTGGTCAGTTGCTGGGGTAAAGGTTGGACCTGATCTCAAACGTGTTTTCCAACCTGGCAGGTCCTATGGTTCTATAAGCTACCCAACAGGCTTATCAAGCCAGAACAGCCGCGAGGAAGTGAGCACGTGGGATCAGCCTGATCTCCAAGCACAAGGCTGCCTTGTCACACACTGGTTATGGGCAAGCACTGATTCCTTTACTCTAAAAGCAAAGAGTTTACCCCTGGTTTGCTTTTGAAAGAGCAGTTCCAAGGTCCCATTCTATGAACGTGCCTGTCTGGCTACGAGCGCTTCCCTGTGGAATGGGTTGCCCAAGGAAGTTGTGAGTGCTCCGTCCCTGGCAGTGTTCAAGGCCAGGTTGGACAAAGCCTTGCGTGCCCTGGTTTAGTGTGAGGCGTCCCTGCTTACGGCAGGGGGGTTGGAACTGGCTGATCTTAAGGTCCTTTCCAACCCGAACCGTTCCATGATTCTAAGAAGCCTCCTTTCGGACCAAGCAGCCCCACAAGCGAGGAGGAGGCAGCCAAAGCCCAGCGCTGTCCCTGCCGAGGTGCCGTGAACCGGAGCGCGGCTCCAACGTCGGCTCAAGCCCCGGTGCGTCCTGCGCTCCCCGCCGCCGCCGCCCCCCGTGCCCGCAGGCCCCGGTACCTGCCCTGGTGCGGCCGCGGCGGCACAGCCGGAGCAGCCCCTTCTTCTTGAGGATGAAGCTGCCGCCGATGAAGGCGCTGGAAGCCAGCGCCAGCCCCAGCCCCACGTACAACCGGGACCGCCCGCCCTCGGGGCCCATGGCAGCGCCGCCGCCCGCTCCTTCCGGTGCTCGGCACAGGCTCCGTTCCGGGGGACGGCTGTTGCCGGCGCACCGAGCCTGGCTTCCGCCCGGCTGAGCGGGGCCGTGTAGCGGCGGTGGCGCGGCCCCGAGGCTCGGGCAGGCCGCAGGTGCCCCCGGCGCGGGGCTGCCGTCACCCTGGGTTTCAGGCTTGGTGCTCCTGGCGAAGAAGGGGAGATGAGCAAGGGCAAGGACGATGCTCCGCATGAGCTGGAGAGCCAGTTCGTGCTGCGCCTGCCGCCGGTGAGAGCCCTTCGGGCTGGGGCAGCCGTTGCGGTTATGTACGGCTCGTTCCCGTTTACCGGGGGAGCAGCGGGCGGGCGACACGGGTTAGCGAGGCAGGTGCAGCCGGTTGTGAGTCTGCCGACCCGGAAAGGGACATAGGAACAGGCTGGATGCTTTGGGAGCCCGTTCCCACTGCTTTGGACTGATTTGCCGTGGGCTCCCCTTGAAGAGGAGGTGACACAGAGCGGGAGGCTGGGAAGACAACGGAGAGGATCAGGGTGGGAACCTGCTGTTGTCAGTGCGCTTGGTGCTGTGGGTTGGATAGAATCAGTTAGGGTTGGAAAGGACCTTAAGATCATCCAGTTCCAACGCCCCTGCCAGGGCTGTGTCCTGCTGAGACCACACGAGCCCGGTGATGGGAGCTGTAACTGCCCGCAGGAATCACGTTGAAATTGGGGGCTTCATCCTGCTGTCAAAGCTGCGTCATGTCCTGGGGTGTGAAGGGCGCTGGGAATAGCAGAGCCACAGGGATAATGCATTGGGAGGAGGGTGCCGTTTTCATTGCAGCTCTTGCAGTTGTCTGTATTGGCATGGAGGGGTGCTTGAAGCTGGGCAGAAACCTTTGGTGATTCTCGGAAGGCCATCCAGTCCTGACATAAGGCTTTCCAACCTTCCCAGGAATATGCCTCCACTGTGCGGCGAGCGGTACAGTCTGGGAATGTCAACTTGAAGGACAGGCTCACCATTGAGCTACACGGTGAGTGAGCAGGAGCGGGGCATCTTATAACTCCTCGGACAGCCCACCAGTGAAGCTGTGCCGCTTGCGTGTGTCTTCCCTTGATGTCTTTGCTGCGTGTTGCTCAGTTTGACTGCTCAGTGACAGTGCTAACCCGTCCCGTGGCTTTCCACAGCGGATGGGCGCCATGGGATTGTCCGTGTGGATCGGGTGCCGCTGGCAGCCAAGCTGGTGGATCTGCCCTGCATCATCGAGAGCTTAAAAACCATTGACAAGAAAACCTTCTATAAGACAGCAGATATATGCCAGGTATGGGCATATTCCTTATGTAATTCCTTGCTCCTGTCTCTGGGAAAACCCCTGTGCACTTTGGCAGCCGGACACCCAGTTTAAATTGGCCGATTTTGGTACTCTCACAATATTAGCAGTTTAAAAACCATTTAGAAATCCCATTTGCAAAGCATGAAACCTGATTGTCCTTGTAACAGCTCCACTGCTGGTGCGCTTGGATATGAAGTGAGCTGGGTGTGGAATACTGCGTTCCTCATACCCCGTGCCTGGGAATCCCTTTGGCTCACCCATGCAGTGAGCAGTCACTTCATTTTCCACAGAAGCTTTCACATTCTTTTGTCCTTGTGTAACAATAAGCACCCTTTGTGTTTATATGGGCATTCCAGATGCTTGTTTGCACCGTGGATGGTGATCTGTACCCCCCTTTGGAAGAGCAAACTGTGAGCACTGACCCTAAGGCAAACAAGAAGAAGGACAAGGACAGAGAGAAGAAATTCATCTGGAACCATGGCAGTGAGTAGAGGCTGTGCCAAACAAACAGCGCCATCCCACCACCCCAGTGTCCCCACAGCTATTGAGGGCACTCACCTATGCCACATCTCGCCCGTGCTGCTGCTCTTTTCAGTGCTGTCTCTGTTCCCAAAGGGATCTTCTCCCTGTTGGCACACAGCTCTCCCATTAGGGCATCTGCCTGACACATGCAATCTGTTTCCTCTGTCACAGTCACTCTTCCCCTGAAAAATGTACGGAAGAGACGATTCCGGAAGACAGCTAAGAAGAAGGTGAGTTGCTTCTCACACAGATACAGTAACCTAGGCAGAGGCATTAGGACTGTGGCTCTCAGTGAGCCCAAAGAACATTGCTTCACGTATATCCTTGCCTGAGATGAGGGTGAAGGATTGGTAGTAGATTTAAACACTTCTTTGGGTGCTTCTTCCATGTTTTCCAAGATGCTCCTAAAGGGAAAATCCTCTGTGCAGAGAACTGCTGGACCCCATTCCTGTGTCTACCTTGCCACAGCGCATCTCTTCCTGCTCATAGACAAGGAAGGAAGACTTGCATGGAGATGAAGCCCTGCTCATTCCTGCTTTCCCAGCTGAAATCTTCTCTCTATGCATAAGCTGTTCCCTTCCCCAACAAGCCATGCTACAAATAGAATAACTGTCATTTCAGCTGGGGGAGTGACAACAGATGGAGCTCAGAGACTGTCTCTGTGCATATGCACAAGCCAGGCAAGGTGCTGGGGAGAGGCAGCGCTGTGAGGTCGAGAGGACTTGTTCTTCTCTGCTTTGCAGTTCCTGAGAGCTATTTCGTGCTGTTTCGCATGAAATTTGGGAAACAAATTACTTGAGACATAGTGCACAGGAGAGATTTGATGTCAGTGCATTAAGATTCCTGGCTGATTTAAACATGAAAAGTTAAACCTGCTTTTGACTGAGGCGGGAAGGAGCTGAGCTGACCATCCGTCAAGATACAGCACCGCAAAGACTTTCTGCATACACACCTGAAGTCTTATTGCATAGCCAAGTACAAAAGTGAGAGCACGCAGCCCACCATGAGCCCTGTACAAAACAGATGGGCTGCCTTCAAGAGGAGCATAAATTACTTCTAGGGTGAGGATGAGCAAAGGCTGAGCAGAAAGCATAAGAGAAGGGAGGCCTGAAACAGCTCTGTCCAGAGGTGGAGGGTTGGAGCTGGCCAACAGCAGCATGCACGAGGCATTTAATGATTTCTCTGTTCTCTTTCCCCTCTCTGGCCCAGTATATTGAGTCTCCTGATGTGGAAAAAGAGGTGAAGCGTCTCCTGAGCACAGATGCTGAAGCTGTCAGTGTCCGTATCCTTTTAGGAAAGTGTCCTGGGTTCAGCAATAGCAGTCAGTTTTTCTCCTCCTTAGTAGCTGGTGTTTGACTTAACCTGGGAACAACACTGATAACACCGATGTTTTTAGTTGTTGCCAAGTAATGTTTACCCTGACCAAGGACTTTGTGAGCCTCATGCTCTGCCAGGGAGGAGGGGAGGCTGGGAGGAAGGAGGGACAGGACCCACACTGACCAAAGAGGTATTCCATACCATAGCACGTCATGCCCAGGAGGTAACTGGGAGTTACCCGGAAGGGCGAGTTCTCTCAGGGTGGTTGGAGGAGTTGGTCGGTCAGCACTCGATTGGGTTGGGGTGTCGTGAGTTATCTGTCGGTGGCTGGTGAGATGCTGTATTCTCTTCCCTTGTTATTTCCTTTATCATTATTATTATTGGTGGTAGCAGCAGTGATTTGTGTTATACCTTAGTTACTGAACTGTTCTTATCTCAACCTGTGGGAGTTGCATTCTTTTGATTCTCCTCCCCATCCCTCTGGAAGCAGGGGAGGGCGAGAAAGGGGGGGTTGAGTGAGTGAATGAGCTGCCTGGCTGGGTTTAAACCACGACAGAGAGAAAAAAGCCCAAGTGGGGGACAGGGCACTATGTGTGACCTGGGGGTTCTGGCAAGGAGACAAGTTCAGCTTAGTATGGGTGTGAAAGGCTGTGAGATAGGGGTACAAGAGCCACTGAAGTTTTGGAGCTTCATCTTTGCCTTGTTCAGAGCTCATTGTTTCTTCGTGGTGACCTTCCTTGGACTGTAGTAGTGTACTGAGCAGGAACTTAAGTAATGGTAGAGGAGAAGGGGCTGGGGTGGTTTGTCCTGGATAGCCATAGCTGTAAGGCCAGACTTGCTGGTGGGGCAGTGATCTGCTGCAGGTTTTAGCATTCTTCCATCACACTGCATCTTTCAGGTTCCTGTTTTTCCCTTGACCTGTCTGTTCCTGCTGTCAGGCTGGGAGGTCATTGCTGAAGATGAAACAAAAGAAGTAGACAACCATGGTTCGCTCACCAGCCTGGATATCTCCTCCCCAGGGATGTCAGGACATAAGCAAGGCTCCTCAGGTGCACTGGGCAAGGCTGTTGTTTTCTTTCTAGCCACTAAGTAAATCTATTGGCCCCATTCTCTCTGGGGTAAGCCCTAACCAGAGAGGGTGTTGAGAGAGGCACCCAGTACTGACATGGTCCCTGGCAGGCAGAGGGTGTGAGAAGCTCATCAGCTGTGCTTTTTCTCTTCCCTTTCCCTTAGAACATGATGAACTACGGGAGATATTTAATGACATCAGCAGCAGCAGTGAGGATGAAGATGAGCGGGATCATCATGACGATGAAGACCTGAACATCATGGACACTGAGGATGACTTGGAGAGGCAGCTGCAGGACAAGCTGAATGAGTCTGATGGGCAGCAACAGGAGAATGAGGGCTCCAACCAGATAGGTGAGTGGATAGCAGAGCACAGGAGAATCACCAGGGTGCCAGGCAGACGGCACTGCCCTGCTCTGCTGCTGCTGTGGGTCTGAGCTCACTCTCTCTTCCAGTCATGGGGATCCAGAAACAGATTGACAACTTGAGAAGTAAACTCCAGGAGACCCAGGACAGGAGGAAGCGCCAGGAAGATCTCATCATGAAAGTGGAGAACCTGGCCCTCAAGGTGAGAGCTCTCCAGGGAGCTCTTCAGGTCTTCTGCTTAGCACTGGATTGCCGTTAGATCCAGCAGACTGATTCTGCTGCTGGCCTGGAAAAGGCATGGGTCTGGGCTTGCTGGGTTAAAAATCATGGAATCTCAGGTTGGAAGGGATCTCAAGGGTCATCTGATCCAATCTTTCTTGGCAAAAGCAGTCTATACAAGATGCCCAGGACCCTGTCCAGATGAATCTTAAAAGTATCTGATCTTGGGGAATCCACCACTTCCCTGGGGAGATTGTTCAATGGCTGATTGTTCTCATTGGGAAAAATTTTCCCCTTGTGCCCAACCGGAATGTCCCTGGGAGTAACATGTACCCATTAACCCTTGTCTTTTCCTTGTGACTCCATCTTCTTTGTAGCCACCCTTTAGCTTTAAACATGGTGATAAGGTCTCCCCTGAGCCACCTTTTCTCTTGGTGGAAAAAACCTTTAAGCCCTTCTTGTAGATGGGGGCAACATTTGCCTTCTTCTGGTCTCCTGGGATGTCCTCTGATCTCCACGACTTCTCAAACACTATGGAGAGCGGCCTTGCAATGTCAGCCAGCTCTCTTAACACCCTCGGGAGATATTGTCAGGGCCTGTTGGGATTGCACACAGCTGCAGGGCTGGCTGTCCGTGCAGCCTGGGGCTTGCTGCACTGTTTGATGCCTTGTACTGGCACCCATTCAGTTGAGAACACACCAGTGACTGTGGTGTCTCCTGTTTGTCTCTGCAGACACGTCTCCAGGCCGTGCTGGATGAGTTCAAGCAGCAGGAGGAGCGAGAGAAGCAGCAGGTGAGGAAGCACCCACAGCGGAGGGGGAAGAACTGGGACATGATGTGGTTCTAGGCTTGACCTATGATGAAGTTCCCTGAATCTTGTACTGCACCAGGTCAGCTGTGCCTGTACCTTATCGGTAGTTGCAAGAGCTTCCTAAGGCACAAGGAGATGTAGGAGATGGGGTTGATTGCAGCCTTCCTTCTGGAGGAGCAGTGACCCAAAACCGTGGACAAAGGCTGCTGGGATTGCTGCCTGGGGTAAAACCTGACACAGAAACCCATGTACAGAAGGGCAGTAGCTGTAGGGTCTGGGCACATTTCCTGCCTGAGCAGCTCTGCTGAGTTTCAACCAGGTACCAAGGCAGGAGGTTCCCACTCCCACATTCCTGTGCCCAGGGATGGCTCCCTGCAATGTACAGGCAAAGCAGCACCAGCGTAGGTGGCAGACTCACAGAAACAAGTGCTTGGGCTGGAGCTGGCAGGAGTCCCTGCCACACCATATTGCAATGCCTCACTCTCTCTTTCCAGATGACGTCCCTGCAGGAGCAGCTGGAGTCCCTCATGGAGAAGTGAGGAGCGGGATGGGGCCTTTATACCTGCGAGCAGAGCTGGAAGTGGTGTTATCTGCCACGCTGAAGTCTGGGCTGTAGTCACACACCTCTGCCGCTGGGCATGTCCAGTGCTGGTCTCACATGTATTTTTCTGGGCTGGGTTTGTGGAGCTAAGGAATTGAACTATGCCATGAGAGCAGCCAGAATATGGGATTTCCTGTAAATACTTGTCACCATTCTCCCAGAGGGGTTTAGTTCCCCCAGGGGCAGCTTTCTGCATCTTGATGAGCTATGGCCAGATAGGAACTTGTTCTTGTGTTCAAGCAATAGCAAATCAGACTCAATAAAGGACTGCTTCCAACCCTTGAATGCTCCTCTGCGGTCTCCAGGGCACAGACTGCAGAGCACAGAGCCTGTGACTGCCTCTGACCACATGCACATGTGGGTTCCTTCACTGAAGTGCTCCTTCTGTGGCTGGGTAAAGGAAGCCCTGTGAACTGCCATGCTGTGGAAGGAACAGAGCCCTCCTGATAAGGGAGTTTCTTTAATTCCTCATAGACTGGGCAGGCAAATCCCAGATTAACCTGGCAGGGTGGGAAGAGGATTAGAAAGGCAGTTCCAGAACACAACAGAGGGCATCCAGGGTGTGCCACGGTAGGACACCCCTCTGTCAACCTAAAGCCAAAGGGAAGGGGAGAAGGCTTCCAAGCTCTGCCCCAGCACAGAGCTGGGAAGGCCAGCAGCAGCCTTGGGAGATGGGATGTGTGTGCAGATAGTCAGGAAAGGGAGACCCTGAAGCAGATGTGGAGCTCAGGAAGGGCCTGAGCGTGGCCGTGTGGCTGTGACCTGCTCCTGAGAGCCAGCAGGAGCAGGCATGGAGGAAACCTACCTGCTGAATGTGGAAGGGGTCAGGAAGAAGATTCTGCATGGAGGCCAAGGGGAGCTGCCCAAGCTGCAGGATGGGAGCAAGGTAAGTTGCCTTGGTTGTTACACCAAAGCCCTAGGAGAGGGGAGTGGGCCCAGCACCACCATCCCTGCCTGTTACAGTTAGAGCCCCTGCTCAAAAGCCGTATTTGGGTCTGTGGTATGGGGAGATCCCATCTTCAGGACATCTCTCTCAAGGGGGAGGTGCAGGAAGGGCTGGTTTGGGCACAGGCAGCTACAGGGGTGCCAATGGGGAGCTGTCGGGGGTCTCTGATATTCCCCAGCCCACGAGTACGGGCAGAGTAGTGTGGGTTCTGCTAGCTCCTGGTGTATCCTGTGGGAGCATTCTGGATTATAAAGTGGGATCCAAAGAGAACAGCAAGATACATCACTGATGGGTGTTAAGACACTCAACCATCTGCTTGCTGTCTTAAGAGGCACGAGAGGGAAGGTGGCACGATCTCCTGCTGTGGATGGAGAGCTGCCAGTCAACCCAGCATGTTGCTGGGAGCAGGCTTGGCCCCGGATCCCGGCCCCATGGCAGAGGGATCTGGATCTGGCAAGGGGCTGGATGCCTCTCACTGCTCAACACTGAGCTTTCTCCGGGGCAGATCACCTTCCACTTCCAGACACTGAAGGATGACTTCGAGCGGACAGTCATCGACGACAGCCGGGAAGCTGGCATCCCCATGGAGATCATCGTGGGCAAGATGTTCAAGCTGGAGATCTGGGAGACGCTGCTCAGCTCCATGAGAACTGGGGAAGTGGCCGAGTTCTGGTGCGATGCCATTGTGAGTGAGGGACCCATAGGCACCTACAACCCTCTTTTCTGCAGGGCCAGGACCCAGGACTATGTACCCAGAGACACCCCAGCCTTGCCTGGTGCAAGCACAGGGCACACAGGTGTCACCATCGCACCAGTGGGCTACCCACAGGGGAGAGGGTGCAGTCAAGTCCCATGTGGCTGAGCAGGTTGCTCCCTTTCCTTGCAGCACACAGGCATGTATGCCCTGGTCTCCAGGGGCATGCGGAGGATCGCGGAGGGCCGGGACCCCCTGGAAGGGCAGAAGCACCGCTGTGGCATGGGCAACATGTTTGACTACCACAGCACAGGCTACGATGACCTGGACGAGCTGCAGCGGACGCCGCAGCCCCTCATCTTTATCATGGAGCTGTTCCGGGTAAGGGGAATGTGGGGATGGGGGGAATGGCCAGGGCAGCAGCTCAGCTCCCTCTGCCCGTGCAGGTAGAGGAGCCCTCAGCGTACAAACGTGACACGTGGGCCATGAGCAAGGAGGAGAAGCTGGCGGCGGTGCCCGTGCTGCACAGCGAGGGCAACCGCCTCGTGCTCCGCAAGGAGTTCGCGCAGGCAGCAGCCAAGTACCAGGAGGCTGTCATCTGCCTGAGGAACCTGCAGGCCAAGGTAAGCAGGAGCCAGGCACCTCCTGTCCTCCCCACTTGGGTTCCTCAGCAAAGCAGTACCCGGCGTGCTGGGGAGGGGATGGCCACAGCCATGACACACCGACTGTGGCTCCCCGGGGCAGGAGAAGCCATGGGAGGAAGGCTGGCTGAAGCTGGAGAGGTTGGTCACACCGCTGGTGCTCAACTACTGCCAGTGCCAGCTGGAGCTGGGCGAGTACTATGAGGTGCTGGAGCACACAACAGAGCTCCTCCAGAAACACAAAGGTACCTGTGCTCTGCATCCCAGCCTGCTGTGCACACAGCCCCAGAGACTGGCCTCTGGATCTCCCAATCGTGACAACACTCATCCCATATCCCTCTGCTTGTGATGGTGCCTGTGTTGTCTGGATCCCCACGGCCACTGCAGAACCCATGTCCCAGGTCTCCCTGCCCATGATGGCACCTGCACCCTGCTGTATCATAGAATAGTTCAGGTTGGAAAGGACCTTAAGATCATCCAGTTCCAACCCCCCTGCCATAAGCAGGGACACCTCACACTAAACCATGCCACCCAAGGCTTCATCCAACCTGGCCTTGAACACTGCCAGGGATGGAGCATTCACAACCTCCCTGGGCAACCCATTCCAGTGCCTCACCACCCTCACAGCAAAGAATTTCTTCCTTATATACTCTACCTCTAGCCCATGACACCGCACATCATCCACATCACCATGATTCCCCTTTCCCATGCACCCTCTACCCCCTGGTTCCCTGCCCCTACCTCCGATAGCACCCACCCCTGCTCCACGTGCTCCGTGTCCCCTGCGTTCCCATGGTCTCCAGCTCCTGTGGCTGCTGGCCCTGAGCTGCAGGTCCCCCCGGGGCTCTTCTCTCCTGGCAGACAACGCCAAGGCCTACTTCAAGCGGGCAAAGGCCCACGCTGCCGTGTGGAACGAGCGGGAGGCACGGGAGGACTTCCTGAGGGTGGCTCACCTGGACCCCTCCATGGCCGCCGCCGTGAAGAAGGAGCTGAAGCAGCTCGGGGAGAGGATGAGGAAGAAGCACGTGGAGGATCGGAAACGCTACCAAGGGCTCTTCCAGCCCTCCCGGGGGCCACAGGGCAGCAAAGGGCAGGAGAGCGGGGAGGTGCTGCAGGAAGGGGCACCCCAGGGTGAGGTTGGGGTCCCGGGGAGCCCTGGGCAGGGGGAATGGGGCGCAGGGATGGGAGAAGCAGAACAACCAGGGGCTGACCAAGGGACCTGCAGGGCTGGGCTTGAAGGGGCAGCACCAGGAGGTGTGAGCCAAGGGCGGGCTGCAGAGGTGGAGGGGAGGGGTGGGACAGGAGTGGGGGAAGAAGAAAACCTGGGCACCTCCAGGGCAGAGCCAGGAAGCTGGGGAACAGAGGGGGGGGCAGAGGAAGGAGATGAGAAAGAAGAGGAGGGGAAAGAGGAAGAAGAGAAGGGAGAGAAGATGGAGAAAGAAGAAGAGGACAGAGGGGAAGGGAAGGAAAAAAAGACAGAGGAGGACAAAGAGGAAGAGAGCCCACAAGCAGAGAAAGAGGAGGAGAGGAAAGAGGAGGGTAAGAAGATGGAGGAGGAAGAAAAAGGGAACAGAGAAGAGAAGGAAGAGGAGAACAGTAAGGAAGAGACTGCACAAGCAGAGAAAAAAGAGGAGGGGAAAGAGGAAGAAGAGAAGGGGGAAAAAGGGGAGAAGATGGAGAAAGAAGTAAAAGAGGACATAGAGGAAGAAAACGAGAAGGTAGAGGAGGACACAGAGGAAGAGAGCCAGCAAGCAGAGCTGCACAAACTGCCTGCAGGGCACTGTGGGGCAGCGGGAGGGACAGAGGCAGCAGGGATCGGGCAGGGGCTGGAGCAGGGAGCCGGCGGGGCACGGGACTCTGGCCCAGGGACCATGGCCAGGGCTGAGCCAGGCAGAGCCCCAGAGCCCCCCAGTGAGGGACCCCCAGGGCTGGGTGAAGCACCCGGGGAGGTGCTGGCAGAGGGGAGCAGCGGGGAGCAGCCAGCAGGCACTGCCAGAGGGGAAGGTGATGGCCCCCCAGACAGCTTCCCCCCCGGGGCAGGGCTCCAGGCTGGGCACACAGGGGCAGGGCATGGGCTGGATGGAGGCGCAGGGGTACCCCCCTGCCCCACAGCAGCCAGGGAAGGGGGTGATGCACCCGCAGCGCCCTGCAGCGAGAGCAGAGAGCTCGGGGCCAGCCCTGAGCAGGGGCGCAGCACAGGCGGGGGGGCTGCTGTACACTGAGAGGGAAGCCTCAGGGCTGGGGCATGGGAACAAAGCCGTCCTCCCCCTGCCACTGCCGCCCTGCTCCTACTCGCCGGCTCCAGCACCGCGCAGCCGGCACTGCTGGGCGCTGCTGGCTCGGAAATAAAAGCTCTTCTCTGTCACCACGGGCTGAATCCGGTCCTGGATGGGACCCGCTTCCCTGGTCACCTCCAGCCTTGCCTGGAGAAGCCCCTTCCTGAAGCACTGCTGGCTGCAGGAGCCAAGGCTTCCCAGGGAGGGAGCCATGTCCCGGCGTGACACGCTCTGTGCTACAGCAAAGGCACAGCTCCCCAGCAAACCAGGTAGGACAGGATACCTGCTACTGGTCAAGCCTTCCACTGGGCTCCCCTCGCAGCAGCCTTGCTCCAAGGCGCACAGGGATGGGGCAGTTTGTGCCACCCTTCACAGAGGCTGCGGTTCACCCCCATTTCAGCTCCAGAAAGTCTCCTGGGTGAGAACTGTCCCCATGCAGTAGCCTCGGGTCAGGCTCTGGCACAGCAACATCAGCCCTTCCAGGCAGGGGTGAGAGCAGGTCCAGGCCTACAGGGGTCAGTCCTGGCCGGGCTCCGCATGGCAGCTGGGGCTGCGCTGCACCCTGTGGGGCAGGGAGTCCCCAGCCGTGCCCTGGGCTATGAACCGGCTGAGCCCTCACTGTGCCATGGAGACACAGGGAACATGGGGAAGAAGCACCTGGACACCTCTGGGCCCTGGAGACCTAATGGGGCTCCAAGGAGAAAACATGGAAGGAGAGGACTGCCCACCCAGCATCCCACCACTGCCTGCCCTGCATCCTTCCATTGCTTACATCCTTCCTGGGGCTGAAGGGTTTCCCACACGCAGCACATATTCCCAGGTGAGGAAGGACTGTCCCCACACAGCCCTGTCCCAGGCTGCTGCATGGCCCTGGGCGGATCTTGCTGGAAGGGGATGAAGGAAGATGGTGGCTGGGGGACACATCTGGGTCCAGGGAGCCCAGGGCTCCTGCTCTGCTTCAGATGGCGTGGACACAGGAACATCTGTGTCCCAGCAGCCCTGCAGGAGCAGTGCCAGGGTGGCACGGTGTTGGCAGCTGCCCTGCCTCAGCCGAGGTGCATGGATAGAAGAGGCCAGAGCAGCAATCCGGGTCTCAGTATGAGTGCAAATTTATTCTCCTTCCAGAGCAGAGATGCACGAAGCAGAGAGGACAGCAGCACCACGGTTACCAGAGTGTTAGCCAGCCTGCTCCCCTCCCTGCCGCATCCCAGCTCCCAAACACAGCCCTGTGGTACCCACTACCTGGCACCAGGGCCAGCTGCTCTGCCTTCAATCCTGCCTTCTTCTTCTTTCATCTCCCCTCTGGCTGGATACTCCTGACCTCATCCTCAGGCCAAAACCTCGCTCCCCCCCCCATATCCCCCAGTCCTGCCACTGGGATAAGAGGAGACCCAGCCAGGTCTCACAAGCTGGAATATGGTCCTTCAGTGCAGCCAAACACACAGCATGCTTACAGCCAGTCTAACCTCAGTGCCACCACTGCAATGCTGCCTGCTTGGGTGTGATAGGGGACAGCAGGGACAGGAACTTGCACTGCTGCCAGCGGCCACTGCAGCACAACACCCCATAAACCAGGCCATAGGGCTCATGCTGCCCAATCCCCACTGCGGGCACCACTTCACACCTCTGCCAGCACTGCCTTGGTCCAAACCTCCAGAACAGCTCACACCACATCCCACCCCAGTCTGCTACAACAGCCCTGTCCCTGTCCTCACAGCAAGCCCTGCTTTGGGCAGGATGCTTCACACCTGCATGAGTCCCTGCTTTGCCCTGCCCTAGCCCAAGGGCTCAGACATCTCATCGCTGTGTCCCCAGAGCACCAGGGACATCTCAGCCCCACTCTGGGCACCCCTCAGCACCTGACTCTACCTCTTCCTCGACATAACACAGCAAGAGACAGCCAGCCTGAGGGAGCCTTTGGGACCAGCAGCATCACCACGTTGCTGCCCACTGCAGAGCAGCCTCCTCCCTGCTGCCTGGTTCCGAGTGCCTCCAGCCTCTTGGCCCAGCTCAAACTGAAGGACAGCAGCAGGGCAGATGCTTTCGGATGGCAAGGAAGTGCCCTGCCTCTCCTGCTGCCTACCTGTCCTGCTGCCTGCCTGCACTGCTCCTGCAGCACACCTTGATGTCCTGAAGGCCCCAGGGCTGGAGCTATGGCTGGAGAAGCCCCTTCCTGAAGCACTGTTGGCTGCAGGATCCAAGGCTACCCAGGGATGGAGCCATGCCCAGGCAGGACACGCTCTCTGGGCCACAGCAAAGGCACAGCTCCCCAGCAAGCCAGGCAGGACTGAGTACCTGCTATTGGTCCAGCCCTCCACTGAGCTCCCCTCACAGCAGCCCTGCTCCAAGGGAGCATCAGCATCAGGGAAGGTGCTGGTCCCCGCAGGAGCAGAGGCTGGGCTGGACTGAAAGTGAAGGGCAGCTGCACTTACAGTATTAGAATTTAATGGAGTGAGTCCATGAGAGTATTTAAGTACAGAATATATATATATAACATACAGAAATATATGCAAATTAGATGATAAGGCTCTGTTATAAAGACCGTTTCAAGATAAGGCTACGATCTGGGCTGAAGCTCTCACATGGACTCATCCCTACTCCATAAACCTCCCAGCCTCTCCCCACCAGGCAGCACATGCCTGGCTGGCAGAGAGAGTTCAATCTGTAAGGCTGGCAGCTGGATGCTGTTAGAGAGAGCTCTTGTAAAACCTGGGTGCCTCCAGGAGTGTTTTGGTGCCCATAAACCTGGAGCAGAGCTGAAGAGCAGTGGGATGCTGAGCTCTGCATCCCCCGAGGGCTGTGGGGAAAGGCAGCGGCCTGCAAGTGCCAGGGGGGACAGGCAGCTTCTGCTGCTTCAGTTCTTCCTTCTGACCCTTTCCAGCCAGGCCTGGGCACTGTGGCTGTGACCAAGCCAGCCTCCTGGGAGCCCACAGTCCCGTTCCTGCCTGGCCTGTGTTCCCCTGAGATCTCCTGGGACTGGCAAGTATCCCGCACAACCGGCTCGCAGGGAGTCTGTGCGAGGTCTGCTGCAGCACAAGGAGCGTGGCAGGGAGGGGAAGGGAGGAAAGCAGCCTGGTAGCTGGTTAGGAAAAGCCTCTGGCTCACAGGAGGTGTTAGATAAGGGAGGTCATACCTGGAAGAGAAACACAGAGGTCAGGACAACAAGACCTGGAGCCACTTGGTTAGAACTGGGCTGCTGCAGAGCCAAGGAGGATGGGGCCCAGGGATGGCAGAAAGCAGGCCAGGGGATGGCAGAGAGGGAAGCTCCCAGCTGTGTGTGTTAGTGCTGGCACCAAGCAATGCCTCCCTCAGCACATGCATGGGCAGCTTGGGCACAGGACCAAGTGCTGCTCCTGGGATGGAGCACAGAGAGACAGCAGTAAAACCAACACCAAACCCCACTGGGCAAGTTAAGTGTCATTCACACACACATCCCCCAGTCCCCATCCCTGCTGGGCAGAGATGCCCATGAGCAGCGAGGGAGCTCGCACCATTGCTTCCATCTCGCC
The DNA here is from genome assembly GCA_002631895.1 of Agapornis roseicollis. Taxonomy (NCBI): domain Eukaryota; kingdom Metazoa; phylum Chordata; class Aves; order Psittaciformes; family Psittacidae; genus Agapornis; species Agapornis roseicollis. Next base: position 14,283 of record NDXB01008551.1, on the reverse strand, counting down.
CAGTAACTAGGGCCTCGACGTGTCCTGGAGAGGGGTCTGAAACAGGGATGGAGCAAAGAGGTGGCTCAAGGTGATCACTGCAGACTCAATGCTGGCAGGTCTGTCCATCCCTGCCATGGGGAGCCCTGCAGGGTGCAGGATCCAAAGCAGGGCAGAGGCTGCCTTGTGGCTTATTGAGGGGGTCTATTTGGTCCGTACTCTTGGCAGCATCTCCTTGCAGGTATAAAACCTCCTCCTCATCATCATCCTCCCTGTGCCCAGGCAACACACCAGTCCCAGCAGCACTGTGGCAGCAGAGCTCTTGGCTTTAGGCACCGCAGGGGACCGGCCAGCACAGAGAAGCTGGGATCGGGACAAGGCTCTGTGGGAAAACCTCATCTGAGGGAGCAGTAAGAGGCCAGAGAGGGGGATTTCACTCGGGTACCTCGGGAGTTGGGGAAGGCGCTGCGCAGCTTCTCCATGATGTCTTCCAGGCACACGCTGACCTCCTGGGTTTTGGCTTCCACCTCATCTGCAGCAGAACAGAGGGCAGGGAGTGAGCAACTCCATCATGGGCATCCACCTGTGGCCAGCATTCCTGCAGGACGGCAGGGCCCAGGCAGCTTCCTGCAGCATTGAACCGAGGGGGGAGCTCAGCCCAGCCCCAGCCCTCACCTGCAGTTTCAGTGTCAGGGGTGTTGTGCTCTCTCTCCCTTGCCTGGCTGCCTTCAGACTGATGGGGAGATGAAGCCAAAGAAGAGGCTGCTGAACCATTGCCCTCTGACTCTGCTGGCGGCTGGGAAGAGAAGGGGAATTGTCACAATGCTCTGTCCTTGTCCTCCCTGTTCCAACCATCCCTTTCTGCAGGCTCCGTTATGGCAAAGCCCAGCCCCAAGGATGCGCTTCCCTGCATCCTTGCTCCGACAGTACCTGCAGCAGCAGCTCCCTCAGCCGGTGCAGTTGGGATTCCAGCTGCTTGTTGTGGTCCTCCAGGATCTGCATGCGGGTCTCCAGGCGGCTCTTGTGCTGCCGGAGGATTCGTGCTTCCGCCAGGAGCTCATCGTTACATTGGTCTTGCATGGATTCAGGGGAGCTTGTAGCCAAGGTTGGAGACTCCACCGCCTCATCGTGCTGCCACTTCAGACGTCTCAGCTCTCCCTGGAGGATCCTGAGGGATAGCCTGAGTCAGCATCGCCGCTCTCCTCAGGGACAAGGCACCCCTGGAGCCTTTGCTGTGAAGCTTGAGGACCAGCATGCTCCCAGACCCTGCCCCTGCACCACAGGGTAGCCTTCCTGCAGCTCTGCCCTGCTTACAAAGAGCCGTGCAACTGCTTCCTAAGAGGCTGAGAGCAAGGGAAAGCATCACCTCCTCCTGAGTCGATCTGCCCTGCCTGGAGCCTCACTGCATGTGATCCAGAGCAGCACCACCACTGTTTGTGAGGGGCTCAGGGGAAGACAGCAGTGCCCTGGGCTCACTTCAGCCACTTGGGGGGTCAGGAGGGGAGCAGGTTCTGGGCATGGGGCAGGAACATTTTGGGTCTCCTGCCTCCCTCAGAGAGCACACCCTGAGTGTTCCAGTGAAGGTTTCAGGGATCCAAACCAGCCCACCCAGCTCCTCCAGCCCCAGGAATTATTCCCCCAGCTCCACTCTGAGCTCTGCCAGGCTTCTCCAACCCCTTTCCCTTAGGCTATAACCCCCCCTTTCAGCACTGCCCATGCCCCTACCTGTTCTCATCCTCTAAGTGGGCCAGGATTCGCTCCAGTTCTCCCTTGTCATCCATGTTGAGGCTCCCTGGCACAGGCTGGCTGCCCCCAGGCTCTCTGTCAGTGATGGGGCTGGAATGGCGCAGCAGGTACTGGTCCTCATCCCTGTTGCAGCAGGGGGAGAAACACCTGAGTGAGAAACACCAGTCCCATAGGATTTGTGTGCTTGTGGGGAAGGACAGCCTGGAGGGAGGTGGGTTCATATGGGAGCTTGTTGTGGCTGCTATCACAGGTGGTGGCCAAGAACCTCAGGCTCAAAGGAGCTGGGAAGGAAAGCATCTGTGTGCCCTGGCAAGGCAGGGATAGAGCCACAGGAGCCCTGATTCAGCAGGAGGGAAAGAAGGCAGAACTCACAGGCTATCATCAGGGGATAGGCTGTCACTGAAGAAGGAACAGTTTTGGCTTTCCATCTCTGCAAGCCTGGAGGAAAGAGAAACAGGTTCAGATGTGGTGACAGACACCCTGAATGTCTGCTTAATGCACCCTACTTACAGCAGCCCCTGCCAGACCCCTCTCTGTAGAATAAGGCGCTGCTGCCATGCAGCCAGCTCAGCATCCTCTCACATAACCAGAGGGATGGAGGCATGCCCTGAGCTACATGAGCTGCAGGCTCCCTGTGCTCCTCAGGTCCCCACACTGCCTGGACCCATGCTGAGGGCAGAGGCATTACAGACTGCAAGGCAGCAGCACTGGGCACCGCACGGGCAGAGCAAGGTGCTGAGGAACCCATCCAGCAGCTCCTACTGAGAAAAGAGCAGGAGGGTGCATGGAGGCTGCTTCAACACTAAGACATCTGCTGTCAAATGCATGGTGTTTGCTGCCAATTTGCATGGCATCAGCCACATCCCAGGCAGGAGCAAAGTAGTGCGAGCACGTCTGCCTGGAGCTGCCTCTTCCCATCACACTGCAGCCAACCCCATGTGCTGGGAAGCAGGAGCTCACTGTACATGTGCCCTGAAACCCCTCTGCACCCATCAGGGCCACAGTCCATGCCCTGGCATGGCAGAGGTGCCCATGGTGATACCTGCTGGCAAAGTGCTCGATCCGGGAGTGGGTATCAGCGTGCGGCAGCATCGGGGAGGAGGCTGGTCTGGAAGAGATGCACACTGATCAGCAAGGCTTGGCAGCCCTCCCTCAGAGCTCAGCCTCAGAGGAGCTGCCCTGGACTGAGAAGAGCCAGGGACAGGCTGAAGGGGAAGACTGAAATCTCTGCTCCAGCAAGGGCTAGGAGCTGCATCACCCCCAGAGCAAGTGCCCGCTCCAACCCTTCCATGGGAGCCTTGTCTTGCAGCTGAGATGCTGCTTCCATCTATAGAGCCCACATATCAGATAGGATGAAGAGACACAGCCCGGGGCGCAGCCAACTCACGTCTCGGAGCAGTCAGCCTCAAGGACGGACTGGACGGGCAGGTAACCTCTCTGTGGGTGCTTGCTGAAGTACTGCTTGGACCGAAACTTGTTCTTCAGTGTTGTGGCAAAGTCCCTCATGTTCTCACTGGATGTGGTCTGCAGAGACACAGACAATGCCAGGCTGCTGCTTAATGAAAAGTGGGGACCACGGCAGGGGAGAAGTCCCTTCAGGCTGCGCACAAGCTCCATGGAGGAAGAGGCAGACACAGCCGAGGAAGCAAGGAGGGCACATGGCAGTTCTCTCAGCCTGTCACTGGGCCTGGCACAAGCCAAGCTGGACATAGCTGGGTGCCCATCGTGCTCACCAGGAGCACCAGAAGAGCAGGGACACAGGCAGCCTTCAGCATGCAGAGGGGAGCAGAAACATACAAAGGGATCCATTTCTGGGGCTGCACCAGCCTCAACGTCACAAGGCTGCTGCTGTCAATGGGGACCTGCTCTGAGCCAAGACCAGCCCAGCCCAGCTCCATACCGGGGTGTAGTACTCCATGATGGGGTAGTGCAGCTTGTTGCCCTTGCTGGCTCGTCCAGTGAGGAAGCAAGTCTGGCAGATATCCACATTAAACTGCTTCAGGCTCCGATATCTGAGGAGATCAAGAGGCTGTAGGGAGGCAGGGAGGCAGCAAAACCACCTCATTTTGGATCAGCAGGGGACAGAAGTGGTTTGTTTTGCTCTTGCACCCCATTAAACCCACAGTATTGATGGCTGAAGTGCCCGGAAAAGCATCCTGCTCCCTCCCCTCTGCTGGCACCCTGCCTGAAGCACTGCTGCTGCAGAGCAGTAGGTCCCCCCAGCAGCAGAGAGCAAATTCAGCTCCATCCTGCAGGACACCACGCACTTCCCTTGGGGGCCGAGGTATCACAACCCCTACCTGAAGCCTTTGATGGGGCACTGCCGGCAGACTGAGCACTTGGTCTGGTGCTTCACCTGCTCAGCCATGGTGACCCGATGCAGCACCGCCAGCCACACCATGGACTGCGGCTCCAGGTTGGCCCACTCCAGGAACTGGGATACCTCAATGGCAGGCTTCCCGTTGCTCTGGGAGGGGAGAGGAAGGGGCTGCTGCGATGGGGTGCGAGCTCCTCGCCACCTCTGGAGCCTGTCTCCAGCACTGCTGCTGCAGAGGGGACATCCCAGCCACATCACCCTACTCACGAAGCGGAAGCAGCTGCGGATGCTGGGCTCCACGTTGCTGCCTCCAAACGCCGCCACTTCCCCCAGCTGGCGCGGGACCTGGATGGCCTCATGGAGCAGGACACCGAGGTGCCGCTGGTCACACAGCCCCCCAGCATTGGCCACTTGGCTGAAGAGATCTGCCACAGGACATACACACACACAGAGCCCTGTTAGACACATGGGTGATGCCTGACACAATGGGCAGCATGCAGGCACAGGGGGTGGAGGCGTGGATTAGACCAGGGAGCTCACATAAGGGACAGAAACTGATCTATGGTTAAATAACCTTAATATCCTTCTGGCTTCCAGTAATCAGGAGCCTAGAATCTTCTTGAGGTTACATACACCACTTCTTTAAGAGCCACAGCTGGCCTGTCCTCTATGAAGCTGCCCAATCCCTTTATTTAACCCCTTGATGCTTCCTGTGCTAACCCCTCTGTAGTATCCCATGGCAGGAACTACTGTGGTTAAAATGCAGTGAGCAAAGGGGCTTCCTTGGTTGAAACCCCAATTGTGCAGCCCCAGGTGTGTTCCTTCTGGGAAGCACTGGATAAGTGTTGCCTGTTTGCCTTCTCTGCACTGTTCCGTACAGTGCTATGCAAACAAGATCACCATAGCACCAGTTAGACTGCAGAAATGCCTTCTGATTTAGGTGGCACAGGAGGAAGGGAGACAAAGGTGGTGATGCAAGCATATTAGTCACTGCAGGATAGCTGTTCCTCTGCTCTTTCTGGGCAAAGAAGGGCTAAGCCAGGAAACAAAAGTACTGCTTTCCTCAGGTTACTGCACATCAGACCCTGGGGGAGGCAGGCAGGGACTCACACTGGAACTTCTCCTTGACCTCTGTCCCACACAGACATGCAATGCCCGTCTTGAAGGAGAGAGCCCTCATCTTCCCGCTGCGGCCACTGCAAGGCAAGACATTGCACAGGTTTGGTGCTGTTGTGGAGGGGTTTGGATGCAGGGGTCAGCAAGGCAAGCATGCCCCTCGCCGGTGGCCAGGGCCATCCTGCAGCACTGCCAGCTGCAAGAACAGCGCAGGGGGTTCCTTGCGAGCACGGGGGGATGCAGACCGGTACCTGTCAAAGACATTCAGCAGCCAGTTGAGGCTCATGTCCACGCAGAGCGGCACGTTGACCAGGATGCCCCGCTCCTCCTCCAGCCTCTCATAGAGGGCGGTCAGGCAGTGGATGACCTCCACCACGTCCATCGCTCGGTCGCTGGGCTGCAGGTCGTGCTCATTGAAGATCTCCAAGGCTGTGGCCAGGGTCACCATATCCACTGTGCGGAAAGCATGGGCAGCAGGATCAGAGACAGAGAGGGAAACAGGGGAGGTGAGAAGCGAGAAGAGGAAGGGGCAGCCCTGTCCTGAGCAGTGTAAGACCCGCTGTGGAGGGGGAGATGCTGGCAGGACGGGCACAGCTCCCAGAACTGCCGTTACCTGTAAACTCCTCCCAAAATACCCACATTGAATCACAGAAGGGTTTGGAAAGGACCTTAAAGCTCATCCAGCTCCAACCCCCTGCCATGGGCTGGGGCACCTTTTAACTGGAGTTTTACCAGCAGAAGTGAGGTTTACTGGTTCCCTTCCTCCTCTTTAACAGAGCTCTCCCTGCCCCTGCCAGCAAGGTTGATTTCTGTTCTCAGTTACATCCACGGCTTCTCTTAGAGCTCCTGGGTGAGCCCCTGTCTGATCCCACAGCTTTGTAATTCGGAGCTGGATCGCTTTGTTCTCAAATACCTTTGACTAACACCTGCCCTTGAGGCATTTCCACCCTAAGCCTGCAAAGAAAGGCACTGGCACAGTGGATTTGCTCAGCTTCCCAGCCACGGGCTCATCTTCCTTGCGCTTCTTGCCTCAGCTACCTGTCCCCTGGTGGGCTCCTGCCTTTGATGTGCTGTTAAAAGCTTGTGTTAGTTTAATGCCTTTATCGAGTGAAACCCAGCAGGAGGAAAATACTTCCAGCACTCACATCTCAAGGCTTTTTGTACCCGCCGCAGTTTCATAGCCGTCCGATAGGCTGAGAACTTGATGTTGTTCAAATCCGCTGCAATAACACAGGAAAAGAATGAAACTGCAGCTCCACATCCTCATCTCCAGGGCAATGAGCAGCAGCTGCAGGTCCCAGGCACCAGCTCCACCAGCAGAAGCAGAGTGCGTGGGGGAGAAGGAGAGGCAGAGCCTGGCAGGGGGGTGCTCTCCATTGCTTTGGGGTTCCCTTTGCCACAGAGGCCTGGGGGGATCTCCCATAGCACCCCACACTGAATGGCTTTGTGGCAGGCTCCTTACCCAGCGTCTGGTATAGCTCCGTCATCTTTGGGTGGTCCCAGCACGTTGTCTGGGCCTGGTGGCTGGAAGGGAAATAGAAGGAAGCCAAAAGTCAAACTGTGAATTAAACAGCTGCTTAATTAAATAGATTGCTAAAGGGACCCAGCCAGCCCCAGGAGTGAGTCCCTCAGTGCCTGCAGATGCTAAGGCTGCTGCACCCCAGTGAGCAACTCCCCAGCCACAGCAGCATGCACGATGCCCACAGGAGGGTGCCCCCACTTGCTACCAGCCCCCTACTCCTTCCAGCCATTGCTTCCCTTCCTCTGGGGCACCTCTGCAGGCAGGAGAAGCCTGGTTCTGCCTGGTTAGAGGCAACACACTTCACCAGAGGTCAGTGCTCAGAGCAGTCTGCTCAGTGCCCCCCTTCTCCTCATTGGTGTCCAGTTCCTGTTCCCACTGGAGCAGAGCAAACACGGCTGGGACTCACTGGACACTCACTTGATGTAGTATGGCACTTTGTTGGGGGAAATGGCTCGCTCCCAGGGGACCTGCACAGAGGCTGCAAGGAGAGAAGCACAGATCTCAGACCAACACCAAATACTCCTTTAGGCTGATGCTGTTTCTGATGAAAGCCCAGCAGGACCTTGTCAGCAGCCGGGTCCCTCTGAAGAGGCTCTGCCTTCCCAAATCACCAACTAGGGGTGCTGGAGAAGGTGCTACCCCTAAGAGACACAAGACTGCTGGCCTTGTTAGAGGCATCTTGCCTCTCTTGAGATGGGCTCTGATTCTGGCTGAGCTCAGAACTCAGCAAGAGACACTTCAAGATGCTTTTGATGGTGCCCAAGGCAATGCTGTGGTCACCAGTGGGATCTGGGCACACACACGCAGCACTGCCTGTTATGGCTAGGCTTGGGCACCCACAGCATCTGCTGTTCCCATTACTCACGCTATGTGTGTCAGCTGCAGTATCTCAGGAAGATGAGGACTCATCCCATACCAGTTGCCTGCCACCCTATGTTTGTTATCTAGAGGATGAAAGCCCTTTTATCACCCTCAGCTATTTTCCCTTGTCACAGGCAGCTCATCAATTCCACATACTGGGAAAGCTGTTCTTACTTTCAGATAGGAAGACATGGTCTGCATGCAAACACAGGTCAACAAACCCCACTGATACCTGGAGACCCTGCAGGGCTCAGTATTTCCAAGGGTGGACTCCACAACCTGCTACCCATCCTTTGCAGGTCTGAGAGCCATCAGCAGCTCAGACCTGTGGGAACAGCATCCCTCTGCCTCTCCATGTGAATGAAAACCTCCTTAACATGCACATTCTTGGCCTCTAAATGATTAACACCATAGGGCTCTGCCCTTTTCTGATACCTGTTGTCTGCCTACCCAATCTCTGAGGCTGGCACAGTCCCAGCATCATCTGGGAGCTGCGTTCTGAAGGGGAATCACACTCATGTCCCACCCTTGGTCCCACAGAGTGAGGCTGCACAATGCTGGGAAGATGGGTAGTCCTGCATCTGGGTGATGCTTCCTGCACTGGGTCCTGTGCAACAGGCACTGAGCCCACTTCTTAGCTGTGCGTGTGGCTCTGGGCTCAGCAACAGGGCTCTGCACCCCATCCTCCTGTGCCACAGCCCATGCTGAGCCACCCTCATGGTGGGAAGCCAGGAGGACCCACTCACGTACAGGAGAGGAAGTGCTGGGAGCCTGGTCCGAAGTCCCGGTGGGCATCTTGGAGCTGCTTCAGGCGTTCGTTTATGGAGGCCTGGAGAATGGGACAGAAGAACTCAGTGGCAGCCCATCGTGCTTGTGGATGGGCTCAGACATGCCCCAGCATGCAGGTCCTCTTCCTTCCTCACCTGCCTTGGTATCTGCATTCCCCAGTCTGCTCAGCCCTCTATACCTCCTCCCACAGACTGAGGCAGCACAAGCCACATCTCCAGCTCACCTGTACCCCTATCTTGACAGATATCAAAGCAGCCACAGTTGGTGCTGACTCATCCCCATCAGATCCTGATTCTCCTCAGAGAGCATCCTTGTTCCTCTCATTTCCTTCTCCTGCTCAAGACCTCTATAAATTTACCAGCACTTCTCCTCACACCAAACTGATGCTCTCACTCCAGGAACACCAGCTATTCCATCCCTGCTATGCCAAGCCTCACTCGTCATCCCTGAAGCTCAGCAGCAGCAGCCCTTCCCCAGCATCCTCCCACCTGCAGTTTATTTGCAGTGCTCGGTCCTGACTCCTTCCCACCTGCAGCTGCTTCCAGCGTGTGTTGATCTGCTCCAAGGTGCGGGAATTCTCCATGGATAGGTGGACATCTGAGATGGCAAGCTGGTGTGCAAGGTCATTGACCACTTTCACCCCATCCTTCATGGGGGACAGCTCCTCTTTGAACAGCTGGAGCCCCGTGCCCAGGGCAGCAGGCACAGAGCAGGGCAAGAAGGGAAAGAAGCAGGAGAGCAATCAGGACTTGGATCTGATTCCTGTGTGCAAGCTAGGCTGGGTGAGTGGCTGTCAGGACACTGCTGACTGACCCTCCACTGAGTACCTTAACAGAGGAAAACCAAAGCCCAGGCAGGCTGGAGATCACTCACATTGACTGAGAAGTGGAATATGAGCAATAGCTCCCCTATGCTGAGCCACTGTACTGTGTAAGGCCTGTGTCTTGACAAGGTGCTCAGCACAGCCAATTGCTTGGACATTGTGGGACAAATCTACTCTCACAAAGCTAGGGAGCTGTCAAAGGGAGGACCTGTCCCCAGAGACCCCAAGGGATGATGCTGCATCGGGATGAGCAGTCAGGAAAGGCAATGCTGCCCTCCTGGGAAGCAGCCTCTCATCACCCCTGCAGTGAAGGCTGGAGCCTTCTCAGAGCCAGAAGTACCTTGGTCGACTGGATGTGCTCTGGCAAGGAGTCAATGAAGAGGTCCCCAATGGGTTCCCAGGTTTCATGCACGCTTTCAGCTTGGTCCAGTGTCGTGCTGAGCTCCTCCATGGCCCCTTTAATCTCCAGCAGCTGCTCCAGTGTCCGTTCAATGTGTCGGTGCTGGTCCACACAGCGTGCTGTGAGCTTCTCCCATAGCTCACTGGCCACATTCGCCTGCTTCCAGACAAAGCGGCTGATGTTCTGGATGCGGTGCCGGGGAGACACATCTGTGATGGCAAAGCAGGTGGGGAACAGGGAGAAAAGTGAGAGCTCAGCCCAAGCGAGAGTGGGCAAGAGATGGAGGGAGGGCAGGGGAAAGGGAGGTTAAATAAACCTAAGGAAAACTGGAAAGAGGGAGGGAAACCAAGCGATAATAGGATCCATCTCTGCACCAGCTCCTCAGAAACCTACCCCAGAGCACATCTGATACTGCCCAATGAGATGTACCCACCATGGGCTCCATCAACAGCCTCTGCCTTTGTCTAGGACAGAAGCACTGCTCTCTGCCAGCCTGCTCTTTGGCCAGAGGGTTGGGAACAGCCCGGTGCACGCTGGCATGAGGCAGAGCACTGATGTGCCACTTTGTGCCACACCAACCACTTGCCACTTCCACTCCATCCTCTTCAGTCCAACCCAGGAGGAGCTGTGCTATGGGAGAACAAGGAAAGGGGCCCTCCACAGACCTTTGCTTTCTGAAGTTGGTTCTTCTAATTCCTCAAACGGATGCTGGGAAAGGAAAGCCTGTGCTGACTCCAGGACAGAGTAAATGTATGGTCCCCGAGACTTCACTTCTTCCATGAAAGCCTGGGGAGCAGAGCACAGAGACAGCAGGCTCAGCTGGAGAATGGACAGCCAAGTGCTGCAGTGAGCTATTCCCTCCAGAGCCCAAACCTCACTGGAGACACGGAGAGGAGCTAACAGAGAAGTATTTCTGCAGTCTGGGGAAGCAATGACCACCTACAAGAAGGTGCAGAGGTCTGCCCTGCAGCTCTGCTGGAGTGGGGCGGCAGAACAGTGAGCTCAGGAGGGTTTGTTGAGCCAGGGCTGTGTAATATGAAATGCTTTATTGATGATGCTTTCATAGGCACTGCTTGGAGACTCTCCTTATGCAGCGAGAGCATGGTCACGCAAACACTCATCCCAGCAGCTGTGACCAGCAGGATGTGCCAAAGCAGCACATCAGCCAGGGGCAGATGGCTTCCGAGACAGGCTGCTTCGGGATGTCCTCTCCTCAGCCTGGAGGGCTCATGGCTGTGGGCACTGGCAGTGACACGAGGCCGGGGTCCCAGTGCCATGGGACCTGCAGGTCATCACAGACCAGTGTCAGGGGAGGCACGAGGGCACGTACCGCGTGGTTCTCCTTCTCCTGCTGCACCAGGACAACGTCCCCCCGCAGAGGCAGCTGTGCTGAGAGCTCCTCATCCTTCTGCCCCAGCCAGTCTATGATCTCCTGGAGAGGCACCTGCAGCTTCCCACTGTGGTCAGAGAAGGCCTCCAGCCGAGCCCTGGCAGCAGAGCAAGGACAGCAGGACAGTGGTCAGATGGACGGGAAAGGAGCAGGCTCCTTGGGGAGGCACAGCACCGCAGCTGGGGTGATCTCAGGACACACACGACCCCACAGCAGACTGGCATGGGCTGTGCATGACCCTCAGCGAGCACAGACACTGCAGCACCAGGTAGGGTGAAGCATGGAGGCACTGGGGACAGGAAACTCTAAGGCTATTCCCTGGATTCCAAAGCAAGGGACAGAGCGACTGCATTTGCCTGTGGGTCGGGGCTGTGCTCTAGCACAGGGGGCTTGGCTCAGCATTTACATGACTGGGCAGCTTCCAGGAGCTTTGCACTGAGGCAGGAGACAATTAACATGCCTCAGTTAAAGGCTGCGTTGTGCTGGCTCCGGAGCTGCAGCCTCTGATGGCCTGGAAGGCACCTTCCCCCCGTGCAGTGGAGATGGCTCCCAGCAAAGGGACAAGTGCAGTGGAGGTGGCAGCAAGGCAATGGGGCAGAAAGAAACAAGACAGCAGTGGCGGAAGATGGAGAAAGCAGAGGAAAGCAAGAGCAGGAGTGAAGGAGGGGAGGGAGAAGAGGATGGGATGGGTGGAAATGGAGAGGATGCCTTCCAGCACAAGGAGAAAGACCCAGAGGTCTGTGGACAAGAGGAGTTGGTTCCCAAGGTCACTGAACCCATGTGGCTCACCAAGCAAACGGGTCCAAGCCCTCCTGCCAAGCACCTGCAGCCGGCAGTGCTGGGGGGGCCAGCCCAGCCCTGGGCTTTGCTCCGGGCAGGAATTCTTACCGCAGGCTGTGGGATTTCTTCTTGATCTCGTTCCAGCAAAGATTCATCTCCAGAGGGGCCCGGGGCCCTGCAGCACCGCTCACAGCCCAGGGGGTTACACACGAGGGTCCTGCACCATCCTGTGAGGCTTCAACCTGGGCAGAGACAAAACCAGGCTGCATCCAGAAAGCGCTGACCTATGCTTATGGCACTTGCCTGGGGACACCTATCCTGCTCATTCCTGACCTTGCCTGGCTTTCCAACTGGCAAGGGGCTGCCCTGCTCCCAGAGGGGTCTGTGGAAGAAGGATGCAGGCCCAGCTCCAGCAGCACCAAGAGCAAAGGCTGAAGGAAGGGCTCAGTGTACATCTCTGTTCTGCAGGATCTCTGCTCATCACTTATCCAGCAATGAACTTATCTCACTGCTAGGGATTAAATCAGAGCTGCCCTTTGCGTGTCACAGTCCCTGCAGGGCTAACAGTGATGACTTTCCATGCCACACAGACTGCTGTGCCTTTGAGAAAAGGAAACCACCATGGGTCTTGTTGTTCCTAGGACCAAGGGGACCTGCCAACCTCTTCTGCGCCATCGCCGGTACTGGGAGCTGCCACCTGCTCCTCTACAGAAGCACAAGGATATTCCCTGCCTGCACAGGAGATCTCAGATCCTGCTTCTCCCTTACAGCTCTCCAGAACGGGCAGTGGTGAGAAGGATGCTCTGAGCAGATGGCAGCAAACCCTAAACCCAGCCACACAATGGAAGCTCATCAGTCAGCCTGGAAAATTAGGTGCTGATCCCTGGACAACAAATCCTCAGGGGATGGGGCAGAAATCTTCCCCTAAGCCCATAGCACTCTATCATGCTCCTGCTCATGATGCTAATGAAGACATCATTGTACTTGCTGGCAACAGCACCACACACCAGCAGGACAAGCAGCATCTCACACGGGCTCAGCGAGCGAGGGGGCATTTCCTCTCCAAAAGCACTAGCTGTGCAAAGCGCAGGGACTCGTCTCGTCTCCACAAGTGAGACATTGATGTGCTTTGTTAGGGAAATGGCAGCGTTTCGATCTGATGCTACTTTGATACTAGAGCTCGTTTGTGATAATTATCCCCAGGTGATTAATCAGCCATAATTAACTGCATTAGCACTTTCTAAACAGCGCATACAACAGGCACCCCTTTGCCAGGGAAGGGCAGCTGCCGCTGGGGAAGAGCAGCAGCTCTTCCAAAGGAAACGTGCAGATACTTGTCCTGTCCAGGGGCTCCCAGAGACGACGAGGGGACAAATGCAGCTAAACCAAGGAGAACAACAGGCAGGAGGAACCCAGCAGGCAAGGAACTTATCCTCACAGCTAAACCAATACCCCCCCCCCCCCCCCCCCCCCCCCCCCCCCCCCCCCCCCCCCCCCCCCCCCCCCCCCCCCCCCCCCCCCCCCCCCCCCCCCCNACCAAACCACACCCCCCCCCCCCCCCCCCAGTAGTTCTCAGATCAAATGGTCCCCAAGACTGGTTCTAAGTTTGATACATCGCAAACCACCTAACACCAGCCTGTTCTCTGCCTCGCCATCCTGCTGCTCTGGGAGCATCAAGGAAACAGGGAAAACCGTGACCCATAGAGCTCATAGGAATCCTGGGGCCGTGAATAATAAACTGCTCCAGCTAAAACTGCTGCTTGCACGTAGAAAACTCAATACTGTGCATGGGCACATCCTCCTGACCCTGAAGCAGGTTATGCTCACAGCACTGCCAGGGAACACCCAGCCCTCCCTTCTATCCCAGGGGAAACCAAAGGAGGGATCAGCTCTACCTGAGCTCAAGCGCACAGCTCAGCAAACAACACAGCCCTCCCGGACTCATGTCAGAAGTTAAAAGCCCACCAAGCCTACAGCTCACAGACCATGCCCAGCAGATGAGACAGTGGCAGTGTCCAAGCGTCTGCTCCCCTAGGACAAAGCCCCTTCAAGCGAGCAGAGGGGAAAAGCGGTGCTTTCCCTCCAAGCATCCCTGAAGCCTCCCTTCCCCAAAGCCCCGGGAGCCGCATTCCCGCTCCACCCTTGAACGCTATTCCAGCCGCATCTACCTGTGCTTAGCCTCAGCTCCACCGCAGGGCCATTCAGCTCCCTTGGGAGAGCGGGCATCGCCTCCCACCCCTCCGGGTGCTGCCAGGCAGCACCCGGCAGGGAAGGAGACGGGCACCGTGTGCTCAGCAGAGCAGCCCGAGCACTGACCCCCCAGGAATGTGGAGGGGGGCGGCAGCGCCTCGCTGCCAGCCTCAATCCCAGCTTTGTCTGGTGGCATTCCAGCAGCCTCCAACCTGCCTTAACCCCGCTGCTGCCACCGGGGCTGCTGCAAAGCACGAAGGTCTGCAGGGCATCCCAGAGTGGGAAAGCTCCGTGCAGGAGGAGCCTGTACAGGTGGGGTGCTCCGGGAACTAGGAGAAATCCATCCCTGCGAGGGCATGGCAAAGGTGGT
>NDXB01008550.1:5249-16134 GCA_002631895.1 Agapornis roseicollis | reverse complement strand
ATACCAAGCCCACATCCCCCCCCCCCCCAATGCCTTCCCACCCGAAACAGAAGTGAATCTTAGACTACTAGAGAGAGCAGGAAATAAAAACAGTGTTTATTTTATAACATATGTATAACATGCAAATAAGCTGAGAGCACAACACAGGTAGAGCCTGCGAAAGAGCTAATTGCACACTGAGTCCTACAGAAAAATGCTTCAAACATTGGGAAATTTTAACAAAAAATACAGGAATCAATAGGTTTCCTCAGAGACTAGAAAAAATACTTACAGAGATGAGCTGTTAAGATTTTCCCCATGGATTCCAACTGTTATTCTCTCCTTATTCCATTGTCTTTCCTTTCCTCTTTCTCACTAGAGGATTATCTATATCACTCTTATTCCTCTGTGGACCTTGCACCTTCATGTAAGATGGGAAGACATGGTCCTTACTGTTGCGCCAAGCAATACCTCAATTCAAGCTTCATTACTATCCCAAATCTTAAACCAGATTTATCAGTATGTTAGCCAAGGTTAATGAGCCTATATATTAACAACTTTGGACCCAGTTACGGTTTGAGTGTCAGTGCAAAAGGCATGCAAAGGCTGAAGAGGAAGCCTGACTGTAAATGAAACTCATGTAAATGAAGTAGTTCCTGAACTGTGTGCTTCTTTTATCTTTCTAGACAATGTATGTTCCTCATCCAAAAGATTTATTTTTTTTCAAAATAAAAATAAATAATTTTAGCTATATTGACTCTTATTTATGGGGCATCATAAATCATTCTGCTGTTGACATTTCACAGAGTAGAAAGAAATCACTGAACTAGTCAATGTGTATCAAAAAACCTTCCTGTCTCTGGTGCTCAATTGTTATTGCTATTGTGAAGTCAGGGCAAGTCCCTGCAACAGACCTTTCAACAGAAAATGGTTTACTGGAAATATACTTTTCCACTAGCTGCACAAAGAATCAGACGATAGTTCTGTGTGCCCACAAGGTGACTATAAAATGGCTGTTTCAAAAGGGCGTTTTCAATCATACAGCAATCAAAAAAGTATGTTGTTTTAGGGTAACACATACCTGAGCAAGCTTTTCTGAGTGTATCTTGTGAAGACCTGTGGCATCTGCAAGGATATCATTGGTGCCTGACTGCACTTGGTTTTCAGCCTTTCTCACAAGGACCTTTGTTCTGTGAAACTGTTTTCTAATAAATTGACTGGCATATTCTATTAAATATGTTTCCGGCAGTAAGTGAAAGGTTCCATTTTAGATTGTTAGATGATCTAACAATCGTCTTACTGACAGCATAATAAAATACTGAAAGTACATACAGTTACATCTTTCTTTTTGCATTGTAGTGATGACTAGCTAGAACACAGAGAAACATAAAAAAAAGGTAGTATACAACCCTGAAAGTTAATCAGCTCCTCATAACCATTTATCCATTTATCATTACACTCTGTTGCATTAACAGAGCTGCAATAATGTTGATGCTTTTAGAGTTATCAAAGTATATGAACAATTTAAAATAAAATTTTACTGAAAAATTACATAACCCCATTGTTTATATCAAGTATTTCTTTCAGAGTAAGGAGCAGTGATAGCTCTCCCTCTAATAAGAAAAACTTCACACATAGAGACCATCCAAATTCAAACATACTAAGTCATGCTAAATATTCCTGACATTTTAAAAAAAACAAAACAGGGTTGACGGGGAAGTATATTCCAGCATGCACTCCTAAACTACATAACATTTTCTTACAAGAAACAGATCACTTCTTGCAAGTGAATACAATTGCAAATACTATTATTCTGACATTCTGGTTATTTTTGGAATTAGACTAGCTAAGTACGCTTAAGATACTTGTCTTGAAATTGGAGTTCATTAAGAGTACTGCACTGATAACTGTCAGAAAAACAGACCTTCATTTAAAAATGTGAATACTCAGAGAAATATTTCACCCCTGATATTGAAAATTATAAGCTGAAGGTGTCTGGTGTTTACTTTTCAGTGCATGAAGGAGTTCCTCCTGCTTATTCAGTCTAACCATGAAGGCTGTTATCTGGGTGCAAAGCAGTGCCAAATGCAGTCTTTTCCTCCTGAAAGACTTCAATTGAGTGAAACTAAAAAATGCTTTCATTTAATTTCCTTCAAAGTATTTATTAACCTTGTGCCAAGAGGTACCAGTATCCAAGATATAAGTGGTCACATACACCAATATCAAGCCATGTAAATTCAATTCACAGTATTTAGTTATCAAACCTTTCCTTATACACAGGATGAGCAAACTATTCTTTGAGATTACTATTGACACATCATTTAAAAAGGAAGGGTGATAGATCATGCTTCCATAATTATAGAGACACCTGACTTTAATCAATAGAAGGCAAATTTTATCCAGGCTAATGCTGAAGTTGCTACTCAATCATAAGAACTGTCATTTCACCTGAAAATGACTATGGATTCCATGATAAATGAAACATCATGGGAAAGATCCATTAAACTTGACAAATTCAAAAGGAGTGCCAAGAAAACAACACAAATCAATATTTGATATTTATCAGCTTGACAAAAAGCATTTGATAGAGTGTGCAGAGGAGGCATATGAACCTCATGGCTTCAGGTATTTTGTTCTTAAAAATATAGTCATTTAATACCTCATCCTCACAATGTCATGTACAGAAAGATAATCCCTGAGAAGCAAATCTAAATGACCCTGCCTACCCTCAGCAGTGTCAGGTACGTCTATGATGTTGCCTTTACATTTAATATCTTTTCAGTTTTGGCAAATAGCAGGGAAATCAGACCTCAGTGCATCTGCTCTCTATGATTCAGATGGCAGATTATATGAACTTTGAAAAGGGCAAGTCAAAGCCAAACACTACAGCACCTATTAACAATGTTTTGCTGATGACTGGGGAGTACAAATAGCTTATTCGTCGACAGAGTGTCCTTAATCATTCCTCTGAAAATGCAAAGCACTGAGCAATTTATGAGCCAAATCGTGACTGGTTTGTAAGTAGCATGGGGGCATAAAAGCCCTGAGGGCTAAATAAACCAGCTTTGCTTTCAGTTTTTCATTCTGAATATAGTCAGGAGCCTTAAGCAATGTTCTAGGTATAGAAGTGAAAGTTGATTAGAAGCCCAAAGATTTTGTATAAATAACCTTCTCCTGCATTAGTGCACCCCTTGTCTTCCTACCAGTGTTCCGAGCTACAGTAAAACCTTAGGGAGCTGCTGTAAACAGAGAAAAGTGTATTCAGAGATCCTCTTCTGTGTGAACATGTTAGTGGTGAAATATGGTCTAGTGGTCTGATGAACAGCTCCAGCATTGGCCTTTAAGACCATTGAGACATCTCATATATTGGGATGCTAGAAGCTTCAGCATAATGCAGGGCTCTGCATTCACCAAGTCCTCATAACTCAGCTGCTGTGATCAGTGGCCCACTTTTGCTGAGTGGCAGAAATGTGAAGGACAGTCACTGCTGTTGTTATCACCCATACAGACAAACCCTCCCACCTTCTCCAAAACTACATCACAAGAAGCTCAACAGACTTGCCAAAATGTTGCTTTTTACCAGTAGCACAAGGTTCCCATAAAGCAAGACATTTTATCTGTCAATCTTATAATTTAACACAGGATATTTACAATAGTCACCTTCTGCAGAACAGTCTATCACAAAAATAATTAATCTATGGTGTCAATTTTACTTTGAAGTTTTCACCTGAAGAAAGCATATCAAACTTTGTGCATCCTTATGAACACTGGAAATGAAATTAGGGATAGATTTGTTAATTGGAACTCAGACTAAATGCTCTGGGGTTGAAGGTTATGAAGACCTTCAGATCATAGATGAGTGGTTGACTTCTGTCTCATCAGCATGTTTCTCTTCAGAACTCCTTTCCTCAGACAGCCAGGCCAGAATGTTCTTTTACTAAAACTGATATATTGCATGTCATTCTAAATATCCTAGTAAGAGCTTCTGTTGGAAGAATTTCCAGCAATATCTGCAGTTCTTCGTTCTTCTCAAAGGCATTAGTTACTCATGACTTTCTGGTTCTTAAAGTTCCCTAGAAAATGTAACATCAGCACATCTTGACCATGGATTTGAAGTGCATTGCAAGACAAGAAGGTAAATGGTTGTTATCATTGTTTGACTAACTTCAGAGTGTGAATCAGGTACTAGATTTTACGTATTTGCTACCTTTTTTGCTACCCTGGCATACAGAAATAAAATATTTATTGTAGTATTGAAAAAAAAAAAACCAAAGCAATTCAAACCACCAAGTAAAACAGAAGAGCATTCCAGATTGCAGCTGTTGGTTCAACACTGGTTTCCTGCCAATAAGTAGAGAATATTTTAAATAGACTTGACAATTAGCTTCTCTAGACCTCAAATATTGAAAAATATTTGAGTAAAATAGGTCAAAACAAAGAACTCCAACTTTCAG
Organism: Agapornis roseicollis; assembly: GCA_002631895.1. NCBI lineage: Eukaryota > Metazoa > Chordata > Aves > Psittaciformes > Psittacidae > Agapornis > Agapornis roseicollis. Next base: position 11,701 of record NDXB01008550.1, on the reverse strand, counting down.
GTAGACGAAGCCTGCCACTAAGAACATTCTGCTAGAAGAACAATTTTCCAGTAAATTTCATAGCCTGTAGCATAAGCTTCTATTGGTTCATTCTTACATCTAAAGAGTGTGTAACTATAATAGACAAACAAATTAGTGATATCAGATAAACTAAGCAGTAAATTTCCTAGCTCATATAATACAAACTCAAACCTAAATCTAATTCTCAATGGGCCAACTTGAAAACAGCCATTGTGCCAAGGAAGACCTATTTAAAGACTTGCAAGAAAGCATGTGATGAGCTTTACTTTACTGCACTATTTTTGTCATCTCCCATTCCTGTGCAGTTGCTTCTTAGAGGAAATGCTAAGGACATCGGGCTGGCTGAAAACGAAGTGTAAAAATAAAACAAAACAAAAAACAAACAAAAAAAATCTTCTGTGAAGGGAAGAAAAAGTTTGCTATAGCAAAAATTTATTAAAAATGTTTCTTTCTGACCATACTAGGGATAGATTCAGCTTTGATTCTTGGACAAAGGAAAGCCCTTCTCTGAGCTATTATATATTTTTATTTAAATTAACATGTTAACCAAAAAAAAAAAAAAAATTAATTTGCTGGTTAATTTGCACCTCTCTCAAATTATCAATTCTTCCTTCTGACTAGGTTTTTGCTGTCACGAAATGTTAGACCCTAAAACACATTTAGACAAAATTTCTATTAAGGTTTCTTAGACCTTCATGCTTCATAATTGTAAATCTCTTCACATTAAATGTTCCTTTCAAATGGATAATGCTCTGCCTGTGAGTACAGGCCTCTGCATCATTTTAACAGTCATGATACAAAAAGTGTAATAATTTTTAAACCTTGTAACTGTAAAAATCATATTTTAATTATGCAACCCTGTTTGTATTTAGTATTTCTTACGGTACTTAGTTAACGCAAGAAAACAGGAAGAGAAAGACTTTACATACAACCACCACCTATGCTAATGACATACATCAGTTGATGCTGAGATGCTTTGGGTAACCAAATCTTTCCTGTATAAACCACTGAAGTTTTCACAATGAAATGCTTGGCATATTTGCCACGAATAATAAAAAAAAACACCCCAAAACTACATTTACAGCATCTAATGGCAGTTTGTAAACTTCATCATAAAAACACATTAGCACAACATATTTCCTATATGGAGCTACAATTTTCCAATAAACCCTTTTTCAAAAGGCTGTTGAGCGCAAGTAATGCAGAATATAAGATGCAGCTCACAACATTTTATGATTTTTTTTTATTTTGAAATATATTAAAATATTATCATTTTATTTATGATTTATTATTTTAATCTAAGCCCTTATTTCCAGACTGGCTTTGTCCCAAAAAGCATCACTTCATATTATTACTTTTTATCATAAAATGAAGCAAATTAAGGATATGTAATGTGAACAATTAGAGGAGCTAAACATCTCATTACAAGACTGTGTACAAAAGGCTAACAAGCATGATTTAGAGGGGAAATTAATGAATGATATGAAAACATTCACATATAAGGAACCCTGATGAATAAGTGCTTCTTGCTTCTCTAAAGTATGAAAACATCTGTGTAGCAAATTGAAATAGATTTTCCAGTTGTCAGAATTGCATCTTTAACTTTTTTATTTTACCTTTTTTTTTATTTAATTTAAATTTAATTTAAGTTTAACATTCTAGCTTTCCAGCAAAAATCCACTTAGAAGTGAAACCAACAACTGCATATGGCTAGAAACAAAGTGGAATCAAATTATAAAATTTTGAAAGGAACAAGCATCCCAACAATATAGGCATTTAAAGTGGAAATTTGGATGTCATTTACATGACTAATGTGTCTTCCTCTCAGAAGCCTACTCAAAAATACTCTAAGTTCTTTTTTTAGCTTGCTAGAAATACTGAGCCAATACAAAACATTAGTGTCTTAGTACACCATTTGTTACCAGACAGAGAAATAGATAAGATAGTTAGATAGACATAGATTTAAAAGCGATAACTAAAGATGTGAATAAAAACATCTCCTGATCTTGTTAGTCAGTGGTAAAGTGATGTTTATATGTATTCCCAGAATTCTTAGTGTACTTCCTCTGATGTGAAACTAACCCAAAATTTTACCTTTGTTTCTAAAGTATTTCCAAAAGCCTACTGACTGTCTTTGATCTTCCTAGCTTTACAAATATTGCCAGTTTTCTCCTCAACTGGCTAACCAAGGCAGAACTTAGAAATGCAAAAGCTAGCCTGTTCCATAACATTTCTTCACAGATGGTGCTATGGTGCTACAGTGTGTCTGGGGATCAGCAGCTTGTTCATTCTTATTACTCTGACACTTATTTTCCCTGTTGTTGAACAAGGAAACTGGAAACATTCCAGCTATCCTCCCACAGTGAAAGCTGGATGCAGAATGGACAAGTCAGCAATGACCATGTTGCGAAAGAAAAATAGCGAGCACACTTTTTAAACAGGCAGAAGAGGGCAGGGAATGGTGTATTTTTTTAGGAATTACACCCAGAAGTCTTCAGAGCAACTGGCTTAAAATAATTAAGAAAGCTAATGGAGTAGAATATATATGGGGATTTTATCCTGCTTATCAGTAGAGACCATAATGTTGTTTTGGGATTTAATCTTAAGAATGTATAAGTACACAAAGCACATTAACCAGGTATCTAACTATCACTAGCTAGAGAAAACTTCCTTTTGTAGAATGACAAACATTTAAAAGCTGAATAGGATGGATTTAGTGATTTGAAAGACAACAAGCAAGTTTGAAAGCTGCATGCTGCACCCATATAGAAATATAGTCTGTTTAATCCAAGTATGACAACAGTAAAAGCATGTGTGATAAGGTGAGAAAAATCCATTCTGTAAGAGCTAGACCTATTTTGAGGAAGTTATTGAATGACATCCAAAGATAGCAACTTCACAGATTTTCCTCATGGTACAAAACCAAGCATAACAATAATTCATTAGAAAGAGAGTTTCAGAGCAGAATGATTAGAGGGGAGAAAGAAAGCAGCCCCTGCATCAGATGATAGATTTGACTACGTGAGCCAAGAAAATGGCTGACAAGAAGAGCCAGAGAGGATAAAAGCTCTTTTCCAAAATTCTAAGAAAGCCTGAAAAATACAAGTCTTCTATCATTTGTTTGCAGCCAAAGAGAATAAGATACCTTTCCCATCACTAGCACTCACATATTTTCTGCAATCCAGATTTCATAAGCAAATTTATCAGGCTGGTAGATTCACCTAATCAGCACTGAAACCACCTATTGATGCCAGGTTTTTAGGGGAAGCACTTTTAGCTCTCTGTGACATATGACTGGATACAGCCAAGGAAATCCTCACAAGAAATTATAGAACCGGTTACCAACCAGAAACTATCTGGAAAGGAAGTGAAACATTCGGAGGTTTTTTAAAAAGAAATCAAAGCATGTGTTTGACCTAACTATGCCCCTATGCCAAGATCCCCAAACAGAGCATTTTTCAAATACATAAAACAAGACTTTTTCAGCTGTATGATTTTTTTTTCCCCTCCTCCTTCCCTCTTAGGAGAGAAATACCTAAAAAGAAGGAAGAAAGCAGATACTGGTTAACATTGGCCACTGGCTTTTGCTAGGCAAGTTGGCCATGTCTTCCTTCTTCCAAATGAAGGAAAGCATATCAATCATACTATTGATTAGATAATCTTTATAACCTCTTCTAGACTCACAGTATACATAGTTGCAGGAAATTTAAAGCACCAACATGATTGTAACAAGAATATAGACAGAATGGAAGTGACAATGCTTAAAAAATATTTCTTTGTAAAGCCTTGTTACTCAAAGATTATTTAGTGTACTATCCCATCAGCATATAATTTAATCTTTAATTCTTTCTCAGCTTTATGGCCATGCAAAAAAATGCAGCTAATTTATTAACTGACTCAGGAAACAGGGAATGAAGTTGGACATTAAAAATTAGTATTTTTGCTTGTCTGCTCTTACTCTTTCATAATGGTTAGAAAGGAGATACATGAACTTGGATTTCAAGAGGAAAAAAATGTATTTTTTGCATGTGATTCCAGAATCCAAGGAAACTTTGAGATTATTTAGCAAGTTGCTGAAGAAGTTAAGAAACTTCTGAGATTGTTTTACAAAATGCATTGACTAAGAATAAGCTGAATTAAAGATTCAAAACCCTTTTCTTGAGTGTTTTTCAGAATAGGCTTCCTAATGGTTGAAGTTAGGGCAATTCAGCATTTACTCAATTCTCCTGCTGACGAGCATTTTACATCAATAGGACCGTGTCTCTAAGCTCTCCTGTCAGAAAAAATAAAATAAATAAAAAAATAAAAATTAAATAATATTCTCAGTAAATTCCTTCCAAGCAGACATGATGCATCCTGTAACTGGAAATGGTTATGTTAAAGGAAAAGATCCCAAAACCATATAGCACCCCATTAATTGCAGTTTAGTAGTATTCACGTGGTTCTTAAGAAAGCTGGGTAAACAGTATATCATTTTGCTTAGTATGAAGGATTCTCCTCAACCCTAATTATACTTAAACACTACACACCCAGACAGCAGCCCTGTTCAGAAGCTGTGAAAGAGCTATGTGATGTCACCTGCAGCTCTGGGTTGCTACTCAGTAGTCAGGGATGAATAAATGTATTTCATGGGAGAGAAGAAAAACACAAAACCAACCCAAAAAACCAACAAACAACAGAAAAGTAACAGAACAGGACAAAATCTGTAGTTTGGACATGTAAGTTAGCACACATCCTAGGTGAGATGCAGAAAGGTGTTATTGTTTTAGCTGTGACAGAACAAGTAATGAAATGCAAAGGAATAAGAGGACTCTACTGAGACTAAGACAGCAGAAAACCTATGGTCAAGTCTGCTGTTACAGTTTCCAGGATTACAAATGTGGATTTCATTCAGAGGTCCCTTCTTAATTTTTATGCATTAGAATTGTGTGATTTTAACTAGGCTCATTCCCAGATTAATACAGTACACAATGAATATTGCAAAAATGTCAGTTAACTACCTTTCTATCTACTACAGCATTTTTTTGTTCCCTCCTCCTTACTTGGGGATAATAATGATCTGCAAATAAGGACAAAGGGATCAATTCACAGAATGAAAATAACATCACTAGCTTTTTTTTTTTTTTACCAATAAATATTATTCAGAACATCTCATCTTTCTCAGATGTTTAATGTTAAAACTACAGTTTAAGTAATATTGCATTGGATGTTAGAAATCCATGCCAATCTGCAAAAGAAAATTAAAAAATAAATCTAAAGCAATTTTAGAAGCTTTGGATTCTAAGATTAGAAGTAAGCCCTGATATATGGAGGAAAAACAGAAGGATTATTTCTCAATAAAAATCTATCCTTGGAAAAATGAAACAAAAGAAAATAAAACAAGCTTAAGGCCACAGTTTCTATGACTTTTTCTGAATACCTAAACTTTTCATATAAGAATTAATCAGTAATACAAAAGAAATTATTTTCAATACTATTAAAAAAGGAAAAAACAAAGGAATAAACAAAACATATAGGCATAGTTTCGTTAAGGCTCAAATCCCTACGTTTACACAGAAAGATTTCTGAAACAGAGTTAGATAAAAAATTAAATAAGGGATTTAAAGAGAAGGTAGGCTATGTACACAAATTATGACTTGTGAAATCCATTCTTAAAGTGTTCTTAAAGTGTTCTTAAGATCAAGGACAGATCAGTTCATTAGAAAAAGAAGCCCAAACCAAACCAACCAGACAGAAAACCTCTAGCAAAATTCCAGTAGGGGTAATACTATTTCCTACATTTATGGCCATTTTCCTGCACTTTGGGAACAAGTTGCTTGCTCGACATGGCTTCTCAATCCACCCTCTCCTCTTCTCCTATAAGGATAAAACAATTACCTGAATCTAGATATCATACCACAAGAACACAAGCAAGCTACTCAAGAAATCCTGTGCCCTGTACTCCCTACCGCACATTGCAATTGCTCGCCACAGAAAATGGCACAAACTGTTAGACAGAGTTCAGGAATTCTACAGGAATTTGCTTCTTATCACATATTACTCCCCAGTACAAAATGGAGCAAGCCATCTTGATGTTGCAGCTTCTCAATTTTTTTTAAATGCCTAAAGAAAGAGGATAGCAACAGCAGAAAGCTATGTAAAAGGGAACAGTTTGGGGAAGGCTCTTGTTCACCAGGAACTCCCCCATCCATATTCCTTCAGTTCAGTCACTGTGGTTATGGATAGCCTGACCAACACCAGCAACATTAAGCTACCAGACAAAAGGGTATTCTACCTTACGCAAGAAGAATCAAGAACCATAAATCCATTAATTTTCATTAAAACAGTTGTCTTTTACTTATATATCCATCCAATAAATACCTTGTACAACCAGTAAGTCTGTAATCAGACAGATATTTTCCTCTATCTCAGGTAAACTCATCAAAGATTAA
>NDXB01008547.1:0-47564 GCA_002631895.1 Agapornis roseicollis | reverse complement strand
AAGACTAATTCTAAAGGGTTTTACATTTTATTTTGTAATTCTGTACCCCCCTTGTTTCACCTGTCTCTCCAATACTCCCTTTAATTCTGCTGGCGCGTCTGTGCCAATTCAAGTGTGTTCAGTATCTCCTGTCTTAACTGGCTGTATCTCCCCATTTGCTATTTTCCCTTTCTGCTGTTACTCACCTGGCTGCTACTTCAGTCTTCAACTTGCCCTTGAGTCTTCTACCTCTTCCTCCTTCGCTCTGTCACTCCATCCCTCTTTTCATCATGCTGCATCAATTTCCTTGTATTGTTGTATGTAGACTTTGTCCTGGAAGTCAAAGTAGCGATCTTGGTTGCTTGGGTGTTGTCTTTCCTGTAGGAATAGGTGAGGGAATAAGTTCTGAGTATAAACATGTACTGTTTATCAGTTAGCCAGTTTTTCAGTGTTTTCCCTTCATTATTTGCTGTGGAGTCTTGTTGTTGTTGTATTTTTAACTCTTAGTTTGTACATTTTCATTCCAAATCCCCACAGATTCTCTCCACATCTGTAAGATTGGGAATCTAAAAGTTCATTAATCTGCGAGAGGTGCATCAAGTCTCAGAGGTCTGTGCTAGGCTTTACTCTTGGTTTTGTTTCGGTTTTCCCCTGGAGCATACTATGGGGATATCGGGAGCACTGAGTAGACAAAAAATATGTAACAGACTAAAGCCTGGCTTTAACTGGGGTTAACAGGTTAGAAATCACACATAGGTGAAGATGTTTATGTCTTGCAAATGTTTCTCAAGGTTGTTCATCCTGAAAAGACTATGGAAAGTGACCAACAGCCTTTCTCCATTTCATGTGGTGTGTTGATTTTTATACTTTAGTTTTGTATTTATAGTCAAGCACAGGCCAGGCAGAATTGATTGTAGTGTTATTTCTGTATTCGTTATGACGATGAGGTAACATGTGCCTCTAAAAACTCAAGTTCTCATTGAACTGAGCACTAGAAACATAAAGTGAAGATGCAGCTACTCATAAGAAAACTTTTTAATGAAGTTAATGATCAGAGGTGTGAATTAAAATGAAACAGGAAGGCTGCTGCTGCTCGCACAAGTGATGTGGACAGGAGGAACCGGAAACCTGCCTGCTCTGTGAAGGTCTCTGATATCTGCCTTGGCCAGGGTCAACTCTGAGCCTACTGCAGGGGTCATGGCTGCCTTTGCCATGAAGGCAAATACATCTGAAAATACCAATCCTTGTTTCACACTGAGGTGAGACCTTGAGGAGTGCACCCTCTCAGCACTGTGTCCCACAGAGATGTGCCTGATGCATCTGCTAAATGGGCTGGTGCCTCAAAGTTGTGTGATCAGTTCAGCCTCCACCTTCTTCCAAACCCTGCCTACTGTCTTGAAGAAACTGTTCTGGTCCATGGTCTGTGACAATGGCAAGAGATTTAGCATGAAGATTCCCATCCCAGGGAAAGAAAGTAGTGCCCCATGGGCAGTCCATCTCCCTGTCCATCTTGGGCACCTCTTACGGAGAGAGTATGGACAGCCACTGCAGGTAGGGTCATGTTGCTTTCCCAGCTGAGGGGACGTTGCAGGCAGCTTCTCTGGGAGGTGCAGTGGCACATGAGCTTTGGCTAGAAGGGAGGTGTCCCCTGAGTGAAAGGTGAATACTAAGTGCTTTTACAAGTTACCTAGTCAGGTAACTTGCTGGATGAGCTGCACTGTGAATGAGCAGTTTTTCAGTCCTCTGCCAACTAAATGAGCTCAGTGCAAAAGGATGATTTTTGCACCGAGTTGTGCTGTTCTGTTTAGAGAGATTTTGCCAGGCTGTGGTCAGGAGCAAGAGGTGAGATTAGGCAGTCAACCATGATGTTTTTGGAGTAGCAAATGAGAAGACAGTGTGTCCTGCTGAGAAAGCAAGCTTGTGGCTTCTCCCCACCTCTGATGTCAATGTGAACATGTATAGATAAGTAGGCAAGGAGAAGAAAAAATTTGGGGCACAATAATTGTTGTTGGTGTTTGTACATTCTGACATTTCTGAATATAAATATGCACAAATTCAATCACTCCCACTCTTAAATGTTTTGGAGCAAGTGCACAATAGGTCCAGAGCTTGAGAGCCTTGAGCTTTCTGCAGGCATTCAGAAGCTTTGTTTTGTTCTGTGTCTTTTGGTCCCCCTGTGAACCCATGACTCGTATTCCCATGGCATTTGTCAGTTTCATCTATGCCAGAGCCATGGCAGAAGAGCAAGAGATGGGAGCTGGTGGAAGTGGTAAAGCTTTCCCCTCAGTGTAACAATGAGAACTATTATTAATAATGAACTATATTATAATTATATATATTATTTTGCTATTATAATGATAATTTTCCATCAGCTTCCGCTTCTTTATTTAGCTTTAGGAACTAAACTGGTACTAAATTGCTGTGCTCATCTGTCCTGGATGCTTGGAGCACTTGGCTCCACCTGACAGGTCCTCTGCTTCCAGAGAGGACTGGGGTGGGATGGGCATGTGGAGGTATTAGAATTGCTCTTGTGGATCAGACCTCTTTCCCAGTAACCCATCACTAACAGGGACTTCAGCGGAAGATACAGGAATCCTCAGGCTGCACAACTGGAAAGCTCTGCCTGGAGAAGTCTCTTCCAGATCCCATCCAGTGGAGGCTTTCTGCCCAGAAGCAGGAGGTTTTCTTGGGGCTGTTCTTATTGCTCATAGAAATGCTTTATCCTTTCCAGATTCCTCATGAGCTCTTGTCTTCAGGACCACATAAAAGTGACTTACGCAGCAGTGCTTTGTGCAGTGTAAAAAGACATTCTGTATTAATTTTCAGCTTACTGCCTTTTGCTTTCTTTCCAAATCCCTCTTTTCTCACATTAGAAAATACATACAGAACAGTGCAATGCATTTCCTTTGTCATTTAATCTTTTGAAACTTCTGTACTAAACTTGTCCCCATTTTTTTTTTTTCAGCTGTTCTTCAGCATTTTTGAGAGCTGCAGATTTAGACCAAATTGAAGCTAAGTCAGATATCTCCCCCCTCTACCGCTGCCTGTAGGGTAAATGCAGCCTCAGTTTTCAAAGAGAAGAGGGAGTTTCCCTGGGGCATTTTGGACATGCAAATAAGCTAAAAGTGGCACTCCTTTAATCATGATTTTGAGGACACACTCCAGCAAATTAGTGACTTGATTTACAGAAGCTGTGATATTTTGTGGCTACTATAGAGTGCTCCTCAGAGCATATGTAAGGCTGAGCAGAACAAGGCACATTAAAATGTGATGTGTGTGAGGAAAAAAAAATTCCATTTACTTTGTATTTCCAAAGCTCAATGAGGGGAGACTTTGCCAGGAGCTCTGATTAACATAGCTCTAAAATTTATTTCTCCTCCTGAGTACTCTTGTGGCTCTTTTGCCTCAGGTTGCCTGAGGATGAAGATATGTGAGTCTCCCTGCCATAGATTTAGAGTAGAAAGACTTCTCTTCTGGCTTATGCAGAATGGGAGGGAAGGGCTGCCAGGGAACAGGCTGAAATAATAAGCTTTTAGTTGCTCTTAGCCCATATGAGAGAGGCCCTTAAAAAAAGAAGCCGCTTTCTTCCAAGAGGCTGAATGCAATGTATGGGCTAGATAAAACATGCACAGGTCAAGATGTCAAAAGGTTTTGGCTATGCTTTTGTCTTGGGCACAGACCACCATCCCATTCCCTTGTGAATAAACGGTGCTGCAGTTTGCCTTCAGCACTGCTGTGGGCATGCTGTGGCAAACTGCAAGCACAAAGCACTTGAGCTTGGCACTTAGTGTTAAGCACTAGCTCTTGGCTACAAGCACAAGTAAGGCACCTCACCTTAGGCATAGATGGGAACAGTAAACTCTTCTGCTCAGAAAGCAGCATTAGTTACGTGGTGATTTTCTTGTGCTGTGGAACCATGATAGCTGTTCTAGCAGCGTTTGTTTCCTTTCTCTGTCTTAAAGGTTCTTCATCATTAAAGAAAGTTTCCTGCTTTACTATGCTGAGAGTGAGAAGAGGAGTTTTGAAAGCAATAAATACTTCAATATCCACCCCAAGGTGAGCAGTGTTTGCATGGAAAAGGGAGGTTATTCTCTTTCTAGCTTCCTCCCCCTCCACAGGCCCAGCAAGTGAAGAGGTAAGTCAGACCCAGAGAAGCCCCAAAAAATGCAAGAATCGTGTCAGTACCTCATTAGGTTCCTCAATGATTCAGCATGACTTTGATGGGGTTTTTTACTTAATAATAGATGTATTCCCTTGTTTCCCTAATCAAGTGATCTTGCGGATATGAGAATACTGTTGGCAAAGCCAGTAGTGGGTCTGACAGTTTTGGTTGCTGCTTGTTCCTGACTTGTACTTACACTCATAAGCAGTCACAGCCATCCCCTGCTAACCCCTCAGCCCTGAGCAGCAGCCTCTACCAGGAGGCTGTGTGATCTGAGTCTGCTTTTGTTCTCTATAGTCACTGGAGGCTAATGAAGCACATATGCTTCCAGAAGTGGAAATTTCACCCAGTCTGGTTAGGGGTAGCAGGGCACCCATCCATCCCCATCCAGTATGTGTGGGGTGTTGACCTACTGGTGGTGACTGTAATGGATGCACAGCTTCTGTCATGGTACCATGCTGTGAATCTGCAATGTCTGTCCCTGCTGGGCAATTACCTTCTCCTTGATAAAAGCTCCCAGTTCCATGTCCTACCTTGCAGCCTTCCCTCCAGCCATACGCAGGATAGCCATCTTTACCCCTGCTCAGATACTACTTGGAGATCTCCTGAGGGTGGTGGGGAGTCCCTGTGATTTTCAGGAGCTGAGTGTATTGTCCCTCCTGGGATAGGCAAAGCAGGGCACGGGCCCACAAGTGAAGAAGGGTGAAAGTTCAGCTTCTGGTTAGTTAATGGCTATACTTGATTTTGATGACTGATTGGAGCACTCTGGTTTATCCCCAGGGTGTCATACCCTTGGGAGGCTGCATTGTGGAGCCCAAAGAAGAGCCCAACATGCCTTATGCCATAAAGATCTCTCATGAAGACTTCCACGTAAGCAGACTTCTTTTCTTCTCAAAAACACCCCATAAACACCATGAAGCACATTATTGCTTATGAGCAGAGCTGAACTGGCAGCCTTTCCCACCCCACTAAGGTATGCTACCCTCTCTGGGCAGACTACCCTGAGAGAGGGTGGCTTAGCATCCCAAGTCCCCTCAAAGCTTTGCTGCTGCTCCTGTCTTGACAACCAATAAGGAAACTTGCTCTTTCTGACAGCCAGTCTTATGATACTAGAGGACCAGTAGACAGATATTCAGGAGCCCTAGAGCTCACATTGCCCTATCATTTTATTCCTGCCACAACTGCTTGCCATTCTCGTCTCTTCCCAATCTGTGGTAGACCTGGGTTATATTCGCTCCCATGTGATGCCTCTATAGAGGTAGAAGCCTGCAGTGACCCTTCCTCCCACTATAGCTGTGCTACCTGTGTCCAGTTCATGCTCTGGGTTCGCAGAGGTGTGTAAAGCACCAGCCTGTCTAATCCAGGTTTTTTTCCCCTCTCCTCCCCTCTTCTAGGGTAACATTGTTCTAGCAGCTGAATCAGAGTTTGAGCAGGCTCAGTGGCTGGAGATGCTACAGGAGTCTGGAAAAGTGTAAGGTTCTTTCTATTCCTTATTCTTTTTGATCTGCTCTGTAGATGTGCAAAGGATAAAGGGGAAGAAGCCTGACTAGAAGGACCATGAGGAAGGCAGAAAAGCTCCCCTAGACTAGCGAGACCTTCACTTGCTTCCTGAGCCCATTCTTTCCTACACAAGAATGCTCTAAAACTGCCTGCATGTGGTATGCAGTATGGCTCTTTGCTACCAACCCCAGGCTGTCATATGTTAAACACTGATATACCAGGTGGCATCTGTTGTCCCTCTCTCTTGCTCAGAGAGGTGGGAGCTCCCCTGGACCTGCAGTGCAGGTGTATGAATTTGGGGTAAGGTAAGAGCAGAACAGGTGAGGTGGAAAGCTTGTGAGCAGCCATCTGTGTGGCTCTACACCTCACTGGTGAGCAAGGACCTCACCAGCACATCCCTGTTCTCCTTAGCTGTCCTGGTCATGCTGAGATGTCAGTAACAGCCATGAAGCAGCTGTGTGACCATGGGTGCGCATTCCTTCTGCTCAGGTCCTAGGGCACTCGTGCCATGCAGCAGCAGGATTTGGCTTCTCGAGACAGTTTAATTCTGAACTGTGGAAGCAGGCTAAATCCCAGGAAGGAGGTGTTAGCAAAGCATCTCCAGCCCACCTACAGGGGTGAGAGAGTTTGATTGCTGTGTGTGTACAGCACTGAGTTCATAGTCCACTGAGAATACTGGAGAGATCTGCAGTTTGTTGGCCACCAGCTCTGCAATCCCTCAGTATCCAGGGGCCTGACAGTGCAGTGAGCAGCTGTCCTGCAAACCCAAAGCAGGCTCTTCCTAAATCTCAGCAGATGCAGGAAGAAATAATGCTTAAAGAGGGACTTGACTTTCTCAAGCCAGGCAGAAGCTTGCAGACCCTACTATCAGCCACAAGGTTTGAAGCAGTGAGAACTTTGCTGTTCTTCCTGGCTGCACTGCAATGTATGTATGTGGTCTCTTGTGACTGTAGGGACAAAAGCTGCTCTTTCAAGCAAGTTGAACTTGTAATACCAGTGTATGTATGCATGTGTGCATGACAAAGGTAGTATCTCAGTTAATTCCAATGTTATGATGCTGAAAATGTTCATTTCTAATTAATGGGGAACACAGTGTTATGGTGGATCAGCCCAAGCCAAGCTCTGAGCTGCTGCAGTGAGACTGGCTTTGGTTCTGGAGCAAGATGTAACCTCCATGGTATATTGTATAAACTGCAAATGCAAAGCTGTTCATTAGAGTTTAGTGGGAGCATGTGCCCTATGGGACACAAGACCCAAAGCAGAGGTCTGTTACCCACTCAGCAGGAGCAGGCTTGGCCACAGCAGAAGAGGAGGGATACAGACTTAGCCTTAGAGCAATTTTGAGTTGTTTCTTTGATAGCACAGGTCTGCACTTGCCTTCACCAATGTTATACTCAGTAATTTGGGAGCCTAATTAATCTTTTGGGAGGGAAGGAACATGGCTGCACAGTGCAGGAAGGGGTATTACAAACAAGTCATGTGTACCTGCTTATTTCACAGAGCCAGCATTTTGTCTAGTCCTTGCTTCAGTATTCCAGCACTAGTGTTTAAAACAAAGATCTAGACTGTGGCTCCTATCATACAGCAGGCCACCTGCACCCAGCTGACAATCTGCCTGAGACACTCCCTTTGCTTTCCTTCCCTCTCTGCTTCTGTCCTTTCATCAAAGGAGGAGAGTGATGCAGCTCCAGTGCCTGCCTAACGGGTGCTGATGATAGCCTGCACGTGAGGAAAAGCAGAGATTATGTGATTTATGCTAGCAGGGTCAGGCTGGGAGCTAAGCAGCAGCCAGAAAGGCACAGTGTGGGCCAGTAAATTGACCTGCAATGAACAGGAAAGCTAAAAGGACACAGCTGAGATCTTCTAGGCAAGCTGTTTTAGTGCCCTGCTGTTCCTAGATGGAGATTGTAATGCCAGTGGCACTGCAGCACTTAATTTATCATCCTGCTCCCTTATTATAAAATGAACCAAAGAAAAGAAAAAAGCCCCAACAACACAAAAGCAAAACCAACACCCTCAGAAAACACCAAGTCCAGAGACTGAGATTTTGTTAAACAGGAGAAAGAAGAAAAAATTAACCCAGGATAGAAAGCACCTGTTTCCTCTCTCCTTTGTTTCAATTTCTGTCTGCTGCCTCTTTATGTCTGGGGCTGGGTGGTGTGTGTGTGCCTGCACAGCTGCCTAGTACCTCCACCATCACAATCTGCCCAGTGATGCCTTCAGCTCCTCACTCCTTTCCCAGCCTCCTGATCTGATAAGGAGACCCCTTACTCAGTGCAGAGGGGATCTGACGGTCTCTTCAGCCTCCTGACATGGTGTGTTTGGACTTATCACACTGGCCAGGTTTTGAGAACTCCTCAGAAATGCCAAAGCCCTGACTGCCAGCTGGCTGGGCTCTCTTCCCACCCAGAGGGGCTCCTGCTGCTCCTAGTAGGGGACATGGGCACATGTACACTCTCTATGTCCATAGCAGCATTCCCTGCACTGATTGAAAGCAGACTTAAGTGGGCAGTGGGGAAAAAGCCAAGCAAAACAGGTAACATAGTACATATGTCCCATGGAACAAAAAAAAACCTGATTGTGAATGCTCTTGAGAAAGGTAAAATGCAGGCAAAGCTAGAGAGATGTTCTGAATGCTGCAAAAGGACTGGGACAAATGATCTTTGAGCTGAAGAGCAAATGGAGCTACTACACAGCCTTGGGGTGTAGTTTTCACAAGTATATTATAGGGGTGCTTTCTACTTGTCCCAGGAACCTTCCTGACCCTGTGCTTCCCAGTACCTTAAGCAATGCAGCTTTTTCTGATGGAAGCTCACTTGGTAAGAAATACAAAATTGCTCTCCTCTCAGTTGAAGTCATGGCCTGAACCTCCCTGTGGCTGCAGTTACACAATGGTAATGGTTCCAGCAGATAAAAGGAATAAAAGCTTACATGCTACACAGTGATATGAGTGCATCTTCTGAGTTATACAGCAGTGGGTGTAGTAACCTTTGAGTTACAAACAGGGGAACATCTTGTTAGACTGAGGAAGGGAGGTTGCACTGAAAAGGTAAATCTTATAAACAGACACCTTAAAGGCTGCAGCTGTTTTGGAACCTTCCAAGTAATCATGAAATAACCTCTGTCATGCTCCCCACCCCACTCTTGTGATGTTTGCCCTTGATTTCTCTGGGGTTAGATTCATCCTGTATTAGAGATTATTAGTGGAAAAACACATTTGCACTCATATGTTCTCACTCAAGATGAAGATGTCTACCTGTGGGTAAAACATCACCTTTTTAATTAGCATTCTAGTTTCTTCTGCACTTCAGAATATCCTAGATGCTCATTAGCTGAAAAGAAACCCAGCTGTCTGCAAAGAGCACAAGGCAGTGCTTGGGCTGCTGGAGCTGCAAGCTGCCTAGTCCCTGGGGTGAGGTGTTTTTAGTGTAATTGTCTGGCTTTTGCAAGAGATGAAGTACAGGTCGCCTTGACACTGCCTTATAAGAGGTTGCTCAACCTAACGGGTTCTGAAAAACTGTAATTTCAAATGGCTCACAAAGAGGCCTGGTACCAGAATGCTTAACAGGTATTTAATATTAATAAGCTCCCTTAGGATTTAATGAAGATGGCAGAATTTCTGGGCAGCAAGTGCTGTTCCTGTATGTATGTCTATATAAATAGATTAGGATGAATTTTATGTACGCATTTTATGTGTTTAGGTATTTTGTTTTCTAATGGAACATTAATAGAAGTGAGCAGCAAACTCCATTTCTGGTTCTGTTTTTGATATGTGTGTCCTTGTCCTTTGTATTTAATATCTGTATTAAGCCCGGTCCATCAGCTCAATCAGTAATGGGTATCTGCTTCACAGGCCTTGTTTTAGCAGCTTAGTTTCCTAATATGTTCAAAAGACCTTGAGATCCTTAGGCCAAAGTCCTACAGTAACTCAGGGTACTCTTTGAATATGCCTGTTTCCTTTAACTCTCCCTACTTACTAGTGCCTTATCAGGCTTTTATCTCAGGTTCTTCATTGTTTTTACAGGGAAAGGTACTTAACACATGGTGTAGGGCTGGACACCAAATCCTAGTGGCTTGCAAGTTTAGCAGAGGAGGGATTGCTTGGTTCCAGGATGGGTGATGAATACCAGAAAGGCTGAAGGTAGAAGACTGTGTGAAGGAGTCAATAAACAGTTAGTAACAGTTTGAAGGGGAAGAGTGGCTATAGCAGCAAAGTATTGGAAATGATGCAGAAGACAGTGTCACTGTCTTGATAGACTGCTAGGCCAAGTCCTCTGCCTTTCTGTGGTTCCCTTAGCTCTCTCTTGCATTGTCTGCTTTCCCTAGGACCTGGAAGAATGCTCAGCTGGGAGAAGCCATGATTGAGAGCCTGGAAGCACAAGGACTGCAGCTGGCCAAGGAGAAGCAGGAATATTTAGGTAGGAAACTCTTACTTCCAAAAGCCATAAATCCAAAAATAGCCATTTTGCTTTTCTGGGGTTGTCGGTGTGGCCAAACCAAGAATTTACAGGTTTCCTTTTATTGGATGAAGCTTTGCAGTAGTCAGCAGCTGAAATTCAGGTTTGAAGGGAGTTAAAACATGCAAAAGTAAAGGTAGGATCTGGACATCTGTGTGGAGCATGAAAGGAGCGTGCTTTGGCCAGCATGCTGCAGTCCTGCAGCTCCCAATGGCTAGGCTGCGCAAATGTTTGCTGCCCCCGGGAAGTTTGGATGTGATGATTTCAACTGCTCACCAGGCAAATAGCCAGTACCTTTGTCTCCCTGAATCACGTAGGACTGGTATTTCTGAGGCTAATTACAGCTGTTCATGCATGAGTTTTCCTCTTCTAGCTGTTTGGGGTTTTTGGGTCTTTACGTTTGCTCACATTGATCATATTGGATGGGATAGCTTTTACATGGGCTTGTTTGAGGTGTCTAATGTTAATGGCTAATTTGCCATTGCTCTCTCCATGGGCAATGGAAAGAGAGCAGTTGCTCCAGATGAGCATAGAATAATTTAGGTTGGAAGAGACTTCTGAACATTATGAAGTCCAATCTGCTACTTGGAAACCAACCTCTGGATGGCAGCACCTTGGGTACTCTGACTGCATTGGGCAGTCCATATGTCTCTTCCCCACGTTGCCTATAGGAAGACTCAAGGGAGAGCAGCCTTTTTAGCCCAGACACCTCCTAAATTAGACCATTCTCCAAAGTGTAAGAGTGGGTGCTTTGGGTTGGAGATGCCTTGAGCAGGGATTCGTGGTATCTGCTCCTAATGATCAAGCCATTGGAGGGATCTTGAAAAACCTTCTCCGTTTCTGCATTCATGCTGATCAGGGGTGACCTCAGTATGTAGTCTCACGTATAACAGTGACCATAATTCAAGTATCGAGGCATGTTCATTCTTGCCACCTAAGTGCCGTTTACACATGTGAGCTGATGTATGGCCTTATATATGAGGCAAGCAGGTTCCACACCTGACAAAGGGATAACTGGGAGTGCTGTGAGGAGGACCTGGAGAGACAGGAGGAAAGCTAGAAACAGGAAAGTTTTGTCAAAACATTATTTTGCAAACACCAGAGCAGACTAAAAAGCCTAAGAGACTGAAGGGTGCCACAGTACCAGATGAGGTGATGGAGGAATAGAGTAGTACACCTTCTGTGGCAAACAGGAGATCATTTGGAATATAAAATACATATTTCACTGGGTTCTTTGGTCCATGACAAGAATATTCAGAGTCGGTCAGTTGTCACAGTTGGTTACTTTCTCTTGACAGCTATTGTCTATTTATTTCTACATAACTGCTGAGGCTTCTGCCTCAATAACCTTACCTTCAGTGATCTGTGTGCATCCTATAGTTAAGCTTTGAGGTCAGGTGCTGCTCCTGGCAGCAGGTCAAGGCTCTCTGGGGAAGCAAGCACTGTTCCTGGAAATTCCCTGGGTCCTCCAAGTTACCTCTCAACTGTTCCCCACACAGCTGTAAACATGATTAAAAACTGCCCAAGGCAGAACCTGTTTAAGGTTAGAGCATAGGTGCATCAGGTCACAGTGTAAGGATCAGGGCAGAGTCCCAGGTAGGCATGTGTCCTTAGTAGACAAGAGCAACTGATGTTGAGGGGAACTATTATTAATAAGAATAGTTAAGAATGGTTAAGGAGTTTTGTGGCTAAGTTAGGGGATTGATTTCTGGGCTTGGCTGGGACATGCCAAGGCCACAAAAAGGAGCTGGCAGGTGCCTGAAGGAGAGGGTAATGTGCCAGGAGGGTAGGGATGGGGCACAGAGCTGCAGGTGAACTGACTGTCTCTATGCAGTAGTGTGGGACTCTGTGCACCTACTTTCTGGGCATTTGCTTCCTTATGTGAGAAGCAGAGATAAGAGTATTTTCCTGACTCAGAGGATTGCAGAGGTTAGTTCGTTAATGCTCTTTAACAACACTGAGAGGAAACCTTAGAAGGAGTACACAGCAATACGGTTGCTTAGTTTATTAAGTCATTTAGCAACTTGGAAATTACAGAACATCCCATTACTGCCATCTCATCCTTTGGATTCTCCCAGACAGATACACACAGGGCAATAGGGAACAGTGCATTTTCAAGCCTCAGTCAGTGTCTCATGCCCATAAATATCTCCAGGATATAAATTGCTTTTCTCTGCATTTGCCCTTTGTATGTGTGCTTGCAGATAAGCTAATGGAAGAAACAGAAGAGCTCTGCCTGCAGAGGGAGCAAAAAGAGGTGAGTGCCTCATCACAAGCCAATTTCCTTCAACTTCCAGGTTCAGGACTGGGAGGTTGAGAGTTGTTGGTTTGAAGGCATATCAGGGTTCAGGGAGGGAGGCTTTGGAGCCAGAAAATGTCTCCAGCCAACCTCTGGGTCCTGAGGATAAAGAAAGGAGTAAGAGCTGTGCCGTGAGATCAGTCTTGGAGGTGTAACCCTGCTGGCCTTCCAATGCACTTTCCATGCAGTGTTCTTGTGATATATGTCTCAGGAAGACAAGGGAGGAAGATCGCATTAAATTAGTATTCCCTGGATTGAATTATACACTTGAGTTTTGGCAGATTCAAGGCAACTGTGGCAATCAACTTGTCTGTCTCCATAGTTAGAAAGCAAGTGAACAGACTGGACAGTGTTCTAGTGTAGAGATACTGTTGTGAGAAACAAGCAGCAGCAAAAAGCAATACTGTTTATTCTCTGGACACACAAGAGATGGGGAGAATAATAAACGTTGCACTGAGGAAAACTCAAGAGAGCAGTCCCCTAGATGTGACTATTACATCATAATTAAACAAGTTTATTATTTTCCAAACTATTCCTAACTTGTATTTGCTTAATATAACAAAAGCAGTTCATTTTCATGTTTATACCACATCTATACCAGTTTTTATAGCACTATCGTAAAGTTATTTTACAATAGCTTTGAAACAGGGTTCTCCTATTACATGGTAGGAAAGCCTGCATGGATGTAGACCACCACATTGCAATCTTGCAAACTGCTGCATCTTCTTTTCCAGTTAATCCAAAATGGCTGATGCCCCTCTTTAGCAAAAGACAGCAATGCTGACCTAGGCTCCTCAGGCCTACGTTTTTCCTGTGTATGTTTCTGGAGAGATCAAGTCCAAAGGTGGCTTGGACACTCTGTTAGAGCTAAGTTACTTCTGCCTTTGCAGGGAGACATCCTTTTCTGGAAAGGTAGCCTGCTGCCAACTCACAGCTATAGGGAGGGAAATGCCTTTGTTTAAAGGTCTTGAAACAAATCTCTGCTCTCACATAGCCATGCATGGTATCTTTGTTGTCCATAAAGATCAGATAGTGCCAGGTTAGTTTGAAGGAGTTTGGTACTGATGAAGAAATGAATATATAGCTCACTGAGCTGCACTAGCGTGACCTGCTGTGAGCCTAAAGGCTTCAAAACACTATGTTGGGAAAGCAGCTTGAACCGTGTATCTGCATCATGGAGCAAGAGTCTTATTATGGACTTACCTGGTGTCAGTGGTGGTTTGTGACCTTCCTGGGCCTGCAGCAGGAGTTCTGCCTAACAGCTAAGGCTCCAAAGGAACCTGACCAGAACCCTCACTGTACTTTGTCCCTGTGTCCCTTTATTTGCAGTAGGTCTCTGTAAAGCTGCTTCCTAGATTAGGGTAAGAGACTGTTTTACTGCTTGAGGATAGCTTGTGGTATTTGGTGCTCTTTAAGCATGATTTTATTAGCACTAACATAGTGATGGGCAGATTAAACTGTGCAAAGCTGTAACCGTGCAGTTTGTGTTTTCCTATCCCAGTGGGGATGGGAGACAAGGCTGACATAGCAGAAATATCACACTTCAGGCACTGCAGTGCTGAGGATGTCACATTCCTGTGTCCAGGCTTTCTGTACCCGCAATCACATGTGGGTGCCTGGAAATGGTACATGCATGTTGAATCCAGCTTTCCCAGGGGGCTTTGGACCTTCTGTATTTTGCAGCAGAGCTGATCTGTGCAGGGAGCATGTCCAGGACTTCCATGTGCCTGGTAACATGGCAGGGACTTATGGATGTATGGAAATCCTCAACCTTCAATCCATTCGAACTGCTCCTGGATGAAAGGGTGCTGCAATTGGACACCCTGAGGCTCAGCATAGCTCAGGTTAAAAGTCACTGGCAGTGGTAACAGGGAAGCCTTTCCTAATTTTATGCATGTCAGCAGAGTGCATTCCTTGCCTTCTCTTTCTGTCCAGGAACTCGAGCGTTTGAACCAGGTGCTGGAAGCAGAGAAGCACCAGTTTGAAGAGGTGGTACGGGAGCTGAGGCTGGAGCAGGAACAGATTAGACGGTAAGGTGGAAATAGCACAGGGCAGGAAAAGGACATGAACTCCCACACTGGGCAGAAGTGCTGCTGTGGTGGTAAATCCAAACTGTTTGTAAAATCCACCTATTTTATACATGCTATATTGACCAAACCAGGAATGGTTGAGATCTGTTTACCTGCATTTGCTGTCACTTGTGTGGCAAATGGAATCCAGCTTAGCTTCAGGTTGCATTCAGGGCTTCAGCAGCTTTGTTTTCAGAGGGCTGGGACATGGACGAACCCCAGATTAGTCACAGTAGCATGGCAATGGACAGGTCCTGAAGGATTTCAGAGAGGGAATTTGATTGAGGGTCCTGCCATGTGGGTTCCAGACATCTGAATCTGGTTTTCCACTGTCAGCTGAATGATGAAGTTGCCTCACCAAAAACAACTGTAATTTTAAGAGTTTTGCTAGCCAAGATATGAACAGTGAATGTATTTAGAAAGGAAAGGATCCAAGTGCTTTCTCCTGAGTGTTTGAAAGGGTATGTTTTGCCATTGCTCTCTTATTCCTTTTTCTCTCCCTAAATAACGTCTCAGAAAAGACAGCTTGAATTTGCAAACCATTTTTGTTTTCATAGACCTATATCTGTTTAGATATGACTGCCATTTCTGAGCTCTTCCCATTGCAACCTAGAGGCACAGTAAAGTTCCTGGAGGCCCATAGTGTGTTCAAGCCGTGATGATTCCTAGCAAGCTCCAGACTCTCCAGGGCTGCCTGTATCAACACTGGTCGCAGGTCATGCACTAAGAGATCCACAGTTTGTGCTGTCTGAGCGTGGTCTGGGGGGCTAGTGTTCCCCTGCAATAGCTGTCACCCTTTTTGCTTCTTTAGGGAGCTAGAGCTCACAGCCCGCTCCCTTAAAGGAGTGGAGGAAGAAAAGAAAGAGTTGCGAAGCCTGACACAGTCCTTACAGAAAACTCTAGAGGTGAGTGGCCACTTCTCCCCTCTGAGTGACAGCATTCTGGGGATGATCCATAAGAACTGGCCAGGGCTGAAAGCAATGCTGTCCTGTGGAATGAATCTAACACACGCTAGTGCCAGAGTTAAGTCCTGTGTGGATGAACAGATTCATTTGGTAGATGATATGAAAGCCAAAATCCCCTGCAGAAAAGAACTAGGACTGACACAGAGCCCAGCAGTACCAAGAGATGTGATGCAGGACAATAACCACAAATTGCAGCTTGGTTGAAGAGTAGGGAGAGACTTTCCATCACACAGGGAGGCCGGTGGTGGGAGAGGCTAAAGAACCTACATGTAGGAAGGTTTACACCACCTGACTGTAGAAAGCCACAGCTGAGCAGGTCTCGCTGTGTTGACATGCCAGTTCTGAACAGGAGGCTGGGCAAGAGGCTACCAGATAGTCCCTTTCAGCCAACATGGCTTTAAACCTGCGATAGTGTTCTGACATATATAATAATACATATATATCATATATATATATCTTAACTGCAACTGGTGGAAATTGGAGCAGCAGAAAGCCATTCCCTGTTTACAGAAGGGAGCATGGTTCCTAGGCAATTGTGTACCACATGGGAATTTAGGAAACAATGTTGATGTATTAAACCCTTTCCTTAATTAGTATCACTCTTGGTGGAAAGTGGCTTTTTTAAATGTATATGGTTTATGAAATTTCCACACAGTTTGCCTTCTGAAGCCCCAGATGTTCATGTCAGATCATGTAAGTTTGTCCAAAAATCTGTTGCTGATGTTCTTTTGAGCTCATCTCCTTGCCCACAGTTACGGGTATGAAAGAACTGGAAACCTAGGGAAGGAGCATTCAAGCCCTCTTTGCCCACCAGACTGGACACCTCACAGGAAACCAGCATGATATCTCCTAGAAGTACCATGCAGTGGATGCCTCTAGTTAACACTAAGGAGCAAGGTGAGGAAGGAAGGCAGGGAAGCTGCCTGCATCAGTGATGCACTAGGAAAGCACAAGGCTCCAGTTCCTGATCTTGGTTCTTACAGCAGGTCATGTCAAAGGAGCCTGCCAGTTCTCACCCCCTTCCATAGCAAAGGCTATGGTGGACACTTGCTCCTCATAAGAGAGGACCAGAATGAAAACCAGACTTTGTTATTCCAGTTTTTAACCTGAATGAAGCATGTGGATATAAGGATGGAGAGACTTAATAGGGAAACCCAGGCAGGAACAGGAGCAAAAGTGTTAGACTTGGCTGACACTCACAACCTCTGCTCTCCTTCAAGGAGCTATCCCTAGAAAAACAGCAAATGCTGGAGATGTTGGAAGAAAATGAGAGCCATCTCCCACCTCCAATCAGCCCCAGGAAGGAGCAGAACCCCATCTGGGGACTCCATTGCAGCCTACAACAGATTGAGGAGAAGATGCAGCAACTTTTGGAGGAGAAACTCTTGGCAGAGAAGAGGTGAAGTGGGGATCTTAGGGTGGTGCCAAAGACAGGGATGTGGGAGAAGATACAATCCAGTGTGAAGAGGGTGGTGGGAAAAGAGGTAATTTTCCTCCTTGCAGGTGGGAGGCAATCAGAAAGGGTATGGTTAAATATTTCCAGCTTTAAAATTAGGATCACATCAGAACTGTTTCCTTGTTTATCTTGACCTGCATAGAAGCAAGATTCTTTTTAATTTCCATTCTTGGGTTCAGTAAAAAGAAGAGGACACTTGTGCCCTGCTCAGGCTTAGAGCTGCCAAATGTTGTGACTATCTGCTGACCTGCTTTTCAGTTGCCAGCACAAGGCAAGTCTGCAGCCTTGCTTGGTTCCCATGGCAGGACTTGACATTATAAACACTTCAGATGGAAGAGAGTGAGGCAGGCAGTTGGACTCCTTGTTGCTGCTTGAGCCTGCTCCTTTCAGATCAGAACTTAGGCATATGAATCCATCTGGTGTTCTCAGACTTGTCCATAAGAAGTGTTTAGTGCTTCTGGACCTTGTCTAGGGGTTGAGAATGTTTCATTCAAGAACTTTACAGGTTGCCCAAGGAAGAGGTAAATGCTCCATCCCTGGCCAGGTTGGACAGAGCCTTGGGTGACGTGGTTTAGTGTGAGGTGTCCCTGTCCATGGCAGAGGGGTTGGAACTGGATGATCTTAAGGTCCTTTCCAACCCTAACTATTCTGCAATTCTATGAACTGTCCATCTGCCTTTCTCCAGCAATGCCTGTGTTATTGAAGTGAGACACAGACAGCGCTCCTGTTAGCACCCCTTTGTTCAGGGCAGCCAGGTAGTTACGCATGTCCCATCGCAATACTGTGAGTTGTGCTGGGGTGGGAGTGGTCATCTTCCTTTGCTGTGCCATGTACCAGGATGAAGGAGAATGAGGAGAGGTCCCGAGCACTGGAGGAGGAGCGGGAGTTTTACTCTTCCCAGTCACAAGCATTGCAGAACTCCCTCACAGAGCTGACTGCAGAGAAGCAGCAGACAGAGAGAGACCTCAAGGTATCCCCTGTGCACATTGCATATTGCTGTCCCTGGGCCCAGAGTCCTCTCATTTTCCCTTTCAGTTTATCCCCTATCAAGTGGGAGACTTGGGTTTATTGTTTTCATTTTGTGGTCACAATTCTTCATATCATGGTAACACCTGAAGTTGACATGTTGTATCTTTGTAGCACGACTGTTTCTCATTCTGAGGCCTGATCAACCCATTCAGTAAAAGTCTTTTCCATTGCTCCTGTGAAAACATCATCTAAAGATGGAGGGGAGGAAAAAACAAGTAAAAGAGGAAAGTAGACACAATCTAGAATAAATATTATTTCAAACAAATTCTTATATGAACATTGCAGAACTGAGCAGAAATCTGTCCTGCTCACCTGTGCTCAGAGAATCAATCTTAAGATTTATAAATCTCCAGGAATATCTGCATGAACTTGCGTTCAAAAGCGGAGGAATGCAGGTCAGGTACCAGCCTTCCTTCATTATCCCAGTAGTGGAAGATACCTCAATTTACACAAAGATAATTGGACAAAGTACGCTATTATTAAAGATTATACTTATGATCGGCTGTCTGACACTCAACCTCCTGATACAAATATTTTGTCCAATCCCCCCCCCCCAAATTCTTCTCTTTCCCTCACCTTCAAGATTTTGTTATGCTGTAACCTTCCACTTGGCCAGACTAAAGCTATGTTGACCTAAACTGTCTTACTTATTCCCATATACAGAGCTAAGTTACTACTGATAAAATCCTTTATTTCTAAATTTTTCTGTGTATTGTTTCTGAAACTAAGTACTGTGCACCCCTCTGTGGGAATTGATTACCTTTATCTAAGTCTGTCTCAGCTGGAAAGATGTCTTCCTGTTCATCCTCAGCTGCAAGTACTTGAACTCACATATTGAAATTCCACCTACAATGAGAGAGAAGCAGTGGAAATGAAAGTCAGAGTAAAAGAGAATTACTAAAATAGTGTGTATTTCCATTTCAGATTCTGTCTGAAGACATGAGAAACAACTTTTGTGTTGCTTTACAATATATCTGTTGGTTTTCCTGGCTGTTGTCTTTTCATTTTCATTTGCTGGGTGGGCTCCTCACAGACCTTGTGAGTTAGCAGGGTTGTTATTGAGACACAAGCTGGTTTCCAGCAATGCTCACTCTCTTCTTCAGGCTGAGGTGAAGGTGCGCATGGATCTGGAGAAGAGGCTGAGAGAAGCTGAGGAAGCATTGCAGAGCTTGGAGCAAGGCTTAAATTCCCTGGATTGCAACAAGGAGAAAGAGGAGAAGATGAAAGCAGATGTCAGTAACTTGAGAAGTAAGTCAGTTATCCATCATCCTACTGATCAGCAAGCTCTGAAAGAGGAAATATTTCTACCCATCTTTCCAGACACAAAAAGAACTTCCCAACCTAGTGAAGCTGCACATAATGTGCTCTCCCAACTCCTTGTACTTCAACCACATCTCCTTTTGAGAAGCCTGCACATGCTATGCCAGCATTTGGTGTTTCTCCACCAAAAGAGGGCAAAATTATCCCAGCCTTCCTTGTTGGGTGGAAGACAAACCTAGGGGCAGAGACGAGCAAATGCTTTCCAAAATGTCAAACAGGAAAACTGTGGCAGAGCTGTGAAGACTGACTTGGTCCCCCTCAGGATAATCTTTTCTCAGCCTTGGTTACAGGAACATCATCAGTCTAAGGAGGACTGTTGTTGCTGTAGCAACATGCTGGTAGGTGACCCAGCAGGTAAAGTCTGCATCCTTACTCAGAGCTACAAGACAGCATCAGCCCAGCACTGCTGTGCTGAGATGACTGCAGTCCACAGGTCAGGTGTAAGACTCCTCACAGCTTCTCTCTTTCTTTGCCCTTTTGTTTTGTTTATATTTCTGGTAAGATGGAGCATGATCCTAGCATCTGGCTTGAGTCAGGTTTGGGAATTGACACTTTCAGCTTCAACTGTGTTAAGTCCTGCTTGTTTTCCATTCTCAAGTATAGTGCAGGGGAAGGCTGCTATGAAGATCATTTATCTGTGGTTTGTTTCAGTAAAGGGTGCATATATTGGGCCAATATAGGAAAGTCAAAAAGACCTATGCCATTCTGAACACTATTACATATACAAGCATAAATCCATCTATAAATAGTTTATGTACAATATTTATAATTGATATATGTAAAAAAATAAGTATTATTCAGTAGTTTCTACATCATTTTTCTAAACTGAGACAAAAGGGCATGATTCTGAACTTCATTCTACTGGCTCAGAGCCACAGTTAAAAAAATCAACAGAGCTAAAGTGGATATGTTGAGCTCAACATTCATCTTGAGCTGAGCTACCTGCACAGGATATAAATGAGTAACCTCTGGCACTGAGTGTCTCCTGACACTCATTTCCAATCTTAAGTTTTGGGGGATGTTTCCTTCAAAAGTGTAAAAATATACTCATGAGCAAGACACTGGAGAAAGTGAGGGACCAGCAGCATTTTAACATCAGTCCCACCAGAGATTGCCTGTCCTTCCAAGTGATTCCCAAAGCTCTGCTCTTTTGTGTAAAAGTTGGGGTGCATTAGTGCACGAGCCCTCTGAACAGCAGGGCACCAGTGACAGGCAGGAGGACAGCAAGACTGAAATGTCAGAAGATATGCTGGTTAGACCATACAAGCAGAAATGGATCACGAAAAACAGCTTCTGGGCCAGATCAGTACAGAGTAACATTATTAAGAGTTTGGACAAGGGGCTTTGCAAGGAGCCTGTAATGTGTGTATGTAAGTGCCAGTATTTGCTATGCAATTAAGAAATCCCTGACCATGTATGCCAACACCTCCCTTTCTGCAGTTAGACTTGCCTGGTTTCACACCGCATTCCTTCAAAGAAAGTGCAGTGAGCAAAGCTTCAGACCCTTCTGTTGCAAGAGAGATGAGAAGTTTTATCATAACAGAAGCTGAATCATGACTGGTTTTGGGAATGATTGATGGGGAATAGATGGTTGCAGTTCTTTCTATAATTTGAGTATGTACTTGCTGGGGACTGGAAGGTTTTGTCACTAACTTTTTCATTCTGATGATATTCTGGAGCTTCATGGACTGCTGTTTATGAAGATCTAGGGAGGTATTGAATGTCATTACCTGACTCAGCCCATCAGCATGTGCAGTGCCTTGTGACTGGTTCATTGCTTGACGTGTCTCTCCCATCACTGCTCACAGTGATGTTTTCTCCCCTCCACAGAGTTCTTTGAAGAGTGCATCCGGAATGCTGAGCTGGAGGCCAAGATGCCTGTGATCATGAAGAACTCTGTGTACATCCATAAGGCTGCCACTCGTCGCATAAAGAGCTGCCGCTTCCACCGCCGGAGAGCCAGTGCTTCATGGAATGACTGTAGGTTTTGGGCAGCTTCTTACTCTATATCCTGCAGGTGCAGATATGTGCAGATGGGGCTGACAGAGCAGTAAGGTCATGTGGTTCATATTTCAAATTCCCTAGTAGCAGCACAGAGCTACAGAGAAACTTGGAGCTTCCCGTCTGTGTACTGATTGTCTCTTCAGGTATATTGAAAGGTAACTGCTGTGATGGTCCCGGGCCCCTAAAAATCCAGTCTCAAAGCCAGCTTTATCTGAATGCTTAATCATAGACTGATTTAGGTTGGAAGAGACACCTGGACATTGTCCAATCAAGTACTCAGGGTGGCTACCTGCAAGCTTAGATCAGGTTCTATGTAGAACACTAAATAAGCGATAGCTGTAAAAAAAAAAAAAGTATCTTTCCATGCCACCAGCACTTTCCTCCTCTGAAAACAGTACAGTGAAGCTGTTTCAGTGCAATGTTTAGCTGATCCCTTGCTAGGTTCTCAGTCACGTTGATCGCATGGCTGGTGGACTCTAGTGAAGCTTTGTCTTCAGTTTGTGTCCCTGATGATGGTGCTGACCTTTCTGTGCTGCTCTTGTTTCAGTGAAGCAGTCCCAGTCCTTCATCTTCTCGCATGCAGAAGCTGAAAACATTATGGAGCTGAAAGAAGCAGCCAAAAGACTGAGCCGGGACCAGCACTTCAGGGAAACACTCTATCAAATCATGAGGTCTCAAAAGGATTCTGCTTCAGGGGATGAAAAGTGACTCTCGCTGGGAGGGGTCTTCTGATCTCAATTTGCCGTTCAGCTCTGCAAAAGTTATGCTGTTGGGCACTAGGGTCAGAGGGGAGATTTGACTTTTGGTGGGGAAAGTGGGGGAAAGTTGTGAGTAGGCAATTCCCTCAAGTAGTGGCTTTGCTTTAGTTTGAATGCTCCCTGTAGCCTGGCAGACCTCTGCATCTGTTTGCTTCAGCCACTTATGTTAAGCCATGACTTGCCAAGACACCGCGGTCAGTGTTATACTTAATCACAGACCATAGCTTAGGAAGTGCCTCTTCTTTCCTTTCCTGTCTAGTCTGTCTGCCGAACACAAGTGCTTCTGAGAAAGTCCTTTAGCAGCCAACACTCCAACTAGCGTAACCTCCCCAGCCAGATACCGCTTACCCTGTTCTGCCTGATCCCCCCAGGGAATGGCTCACTGCACACCCCCAGTCAACCAGCACTTTGGTGAGGCACATTTCCTGGCACGTTTCCTGAAAACCACAGCAGTCCCAGCCTCCCAAGCACAGGCAATAATATCACACAAGGGCAGCCTCTTGATGCTACAACCTTTCAAGCAAATGATTGCAACACAAGGTGAAGACAACTTGAGGATGCTGAGGATACAGCTTCGAGGAGGATCATGTGCAGAGAGTTTATAGGTAACTCAGTGGCATCAATGCAAGCTGGAGGGGGGTTGTGTTGCGTTGACTGTGGGCAGAACATCCTGGGACCACCTTTGCGCTTGTTTTGTACTGGGATGTGTGGCTGTGTCACTACTGGAAGGAGGAACAAAGGTATGTGCTGCAGAAGGTGTTGTCTGTGGGCAGGTTCAGTGTGGAGGAGCCTTTGACTTGGCTCCAATGACTTCCTCATGACCTCTGTAAAACAAGCTGGAGGACAGGTGGGCAGAGAGTGTCCAGCAACAAACCCCATCACTGCTTGCGGGGAGAGCACAGCAGAGAGCTGTCAGGGCTATGGAGGTGGGAAAAATTACCTCTATATGTGCTGCAGTGAATAGCCTGTGTCCAAGGCACTGTACTGCTCTCTACCAGCCCTCTTGATTGCAATTGAGGCTCTCTTGGTCAAACTGGGATCTCTGGCAAACCAAGGCTGCACTGGGAGAAGAGCTGTGGGCAGCCTATTCAGAGATGGGCCTCTGGCTGGCCTGCGATCTCCTTCTGAGTGCTCATTATGTGTTTATTGCAGGGAACAATTTGCCCTCAATGTGGTCATTATGTATGCTACAGGAGAGGGATCACTTGGTGGTGGAAACCTTGCAGCCTCTCCCACCTATTTAAAGCAAGCAGCTGACTAATAATTACTCTTGCTGTAGTAACAGCACTGCCTGGTGCTTACAGAGCACTTGGCAAGCATCCTCTGAGTGATGCTGTTATCCCCATGGTATAAATTGGGAAACAAAGGAATAAACAATTCAAGTGTGAATCAGGTTAGCAGCAGAGGTACAGTTGGGACTCAGGGCGTCTTGCATGCAGATTTTCTGGGGCTTTCAGGGCTGTGCCCCTCATCAGTACTGTGGGGTATTACATATGTCCAGTAACACTGGTGTAACTGCTTACCTCTCCCACACAGGCTGGGACACTGTCCAGTCCCAGGCTTTGTATTCTGTCTGCCTAAGTTCTTTCCCTAGAGGTTCAGTGCTGCTTCTAGGGAGAAGTCAGAGATAAGGCTGAAGGAAGGGGAGCCCTGGCTTGCCAGCCAGAGAAGCCTGGTGCTGGGTGGAGGAGTGTATTGAGAGGATGTGATGCTCCTGGAGGGCATCACTCTGGTGTGATCAGAGGAGAAGCACTGAAAGCACAGCCTGTACTTTCCATTTCAGGCAGTTAGTGACCAGTATCCTTCTGCGAGGCAATGGGAGGTTTTATACAATCAGAGGGTCCAGAACTGAAAGCTGACATTTTTGTGATGGCAGGTAATGTGATAGGAAAAGAGAATTTGTATCCCTCCTTAGCATACCTGATGCTTCTGTGAGTTTTTTTCCACTTATGCTTGCTTCTTAGAAAGCCACAAATGAATTCTTGCTCCTACAAGGCTGAAGGGCTCAGAGAAAGAAATGCAGAGCTGGTTTTCCCCTTTACACTATCATCACATTATTTCTGGCTGTTTTCCAGTTACAAGGTCTATATTATGTGATGCTGGAAGGGACAGAGGAAAGGACAGCCAGGGAGTGTATCTGTAATTCAGGCAGTTAGGAAAATCACCCTGTGGCTTGTCAATGCAGCACCATTGATCTATTATCATCAAAAGCCACAATATCAGTCTTTACAAAAGTATTGTACTCTGGAGGTAGCCACATCAGGTCTTCCTTTACTGTGCATATTGACAGCAATAAATAAATAAAAGTTATGCTGACACTAGAGTGAATTCCTGTGTGTTCTTGACAGCCTGTCACTGAAATGATGTTAAATTGCCTCTGCAAGAGTTGAGACAAATCATTGTGACATATTCATTTACTGCCAGTACTCTTCCTCTGCTTCACTGAGTTGTTGTGTTACGTGTTTAACATCACCTCTCAAAAGGAGTGGGTGTATGTAAAGTGCTCTCGCCCTGCTTACCAACCACTATACACTTTTAAAATATGTATAAAGTTAAAGACAGAATGTATCAAATCTAAAGAAGAAATCTCCCACTTGCTTACCTGAAGCCAGTGAGCAGCTCTCTGTGTAGCCAGCAAAGCATGCCCTAAGCAACATGCAGCAAGGTGCTTGCCATCAGTTGTTCCTTGCTGCAAATACCAGTCCTGAAGGGAAACCTACTCTGTAAGCTCAGAGTCAGCATAGAGCTTGGTCTATGCACTATAGCATCTTAATTGACTGTCTCCTTATTCTGTTTGAAAGGACAGAGTTATTGATTTCTGCGTTACCTACGTATTTTTAATGCAGTGCAGTAACAGGAAGGAGTGACCTACCTCTGTTCAAATAGCTTCCACTAGTAATCTTGGGCCAGATCGCTTTCTCCTATTGGGAAAACAGGGAATGAGATGAGCACTCTCTCCACTGAGGACAGCTCCCTAAAATGTTCCCTCATGTCCAAGGATAAGAGAAGATACAGGATGGTTTGCACCTCCAAGATTTCTTCTCAGACATGGCAGAAAAACTAGATTGGCCCTGAAAAGCTTATGATAGTTATTCCACCATGTCCATCTTCTGGCTATCATCTGGGAACTTGTCTCCTTCTGAAGACTTTCCCTGTTGTCACCTTTGGAGACACTTTAAAATATGGTTTCATTTGCAGACAGTGCCAAAGGTGAAGCCTACTGATTCTCCTCTGCGTTGTCTTGTCTACTTTTCACAGCATGAAAGGTGGCTCCTGCTAAGGTGAATTTAAGGGTTAATTTCACCCTCCACGTAAGACCTCCAAAGTCTCCTGGCTGTTTTAGTTCCTTGTGTAGAAGAGTGGTTCCTGCTTAAGGACAGGGTGTTCACTGCCCCAGGGCTTTGCTCTTGCACAGAAGTAAATGGCATAGAAAGGAAGGCAGCACAAGCTCTGCTGCCTGCGGTATGTGCTGCTTCTTAAAGCAGAGAAACCGGACAAGAAATGGAAACTGCCCTTAGGGTCAGAAGTCAATAATAAAGGATAAAGGGTTGCTGGTGCGTGTTATGCAATGCTGTGCTTGGCACACAAGGGACACAGGCTGGTAGCAATTTTCAGTTACAGAGTATGGCTTTGTTTTTTAGTTCAGGATGGAAGGCAGGCTTTCTCCTTAGGACATTAGTGTATGTCTTTGAAATAAACTGATAGTTTTCCACAGAAATAGTCTGGTTTGAATGTTTTTCAATGCAGTTGCTTTTTGTGGGTGCTAGAGGAACAGAAGATGGTTCATGTTGTGCCTAGTAAGTCTGCACTCAGGAAGGTGGCCATGCTCTAACAGTTTCGTCCAAGGCTTAGCTTTAGGCAGGTCCTGGGCATTGCTTGGACACTCAGTGCTCCTTTGTGCTGGTGTGACTGTGAAGGATGCTGCTATTTCTGGCATCTTCCACCTGATGTACGTGGCACAAGGACAATTCTGCAGTTTTTCACCTAGTCCATGATAATTTGTAATCCACCTAGTTTGATGTGTGGCCATGGATGGGAGACGTGGCCAAGCCAGAGGAACTGGCTATAGTCAGTCACCTGGTTGCCTGTCAGGATGACAGTCACGATGGGTGGGCAGGCTCAGGTGAGACCATGAGCTTGGCAACCACATGTGGTTTGTGGAACAACTTGCAGTGCCTTTCTGCCCACTGAGGTAACATCCGTCTTCTATACAAGTAACATTTACTTCTTCCTGCAGGCTAAACTCCGAAGTCACAATGGAGAAAGATCCAACTGAGTACTCGGTCAGGTCTGTGAGTCCTTCCTGCTCTTTTCTGACACCAGTACTAAGTACAGCATACACCATAGTGCTGGAACCACCATCTTTTTTTTGCATCTGGCACTTCAGAGGAAGGAAAATGATGAAGGTCATTTTGTGGGAGTAGCAAACGCATCTTTTGCTAACTCAGAGGTGTTGCAATAAATACATTGGCAGGATCATTTGTTCTTATTTTGGTGTATCATGAAAAATGCAAACTTTGCATTGCTTAAAATGATAAGCAAACTCTGCTTACCCTTGAGTTCTTCTTGACTGCATCCGTGCCTCAAATCTCTTTGTGGAAATGACCCAAGGGTGGATAAGGTCCTCTCCCAGAGCTGCTGCTCCCATTGGTTTCTTCACTAATTCTGGGGGCAGGTGAGAGCTCCAGTGTTTCTCCATACATTAGCAGCTGCCTGCAAGAGATGCCAGCCCCTGTTCCTCCAGCATGAGAAAAACAGGTTCCAGGTTTTGTTGGTTTTGCTTTGTTCTAAACTCTGCAAAGTAGGAGTAAATACAATCAGCATCTCCATTTCAATAAGGAGGCTTGAAAACAAGATCTTTATGCTGCATGTGAGAAAACTGATTTGCTGCAAGGGGATTAGGCCCTGTTCAAAAAGAGTGATGGGTTTCTCAGCCTTCACGGAGCATGACTGGAGGCTTGTGTTAGAGTTAGTGCTGAAAGCACAGTGTATATGCAGAGCTTGGTCTGAGATGCTTCACAAGCACACAACGACCTTGGGTGATAGAAGTAGGCTGTGCTCTCAGGTGCACTCATCTCAGTAGCGTTCAAGGCTGTGAGATGAATTTAAATAACAGGGGAAGAAGGTGGGAATGCTGTGTCTTTTGTAGCAAGATACTTACCGCAAGGATTGCCGGAGAGAATGGAATAGCCTTTGCTTTCATTTCTCCTTTCCTGATTCTGCTGGAGGCACAACACTTGTGTTTGCTGCAGGTGAGGAGAAGGTGAGGAGGCTCTGCCAGGAATGAGATTGAAAGTCAGGAGAACAGCAGGTGCTACTGAAAACTAGAGCACTGATGATAGAAGGCTGATGTGTTTAAAAAGCGAACAAGCAGAAATGTGCTCTGGCAAGTGTATCTCAATAAGCAAATAAGAGCTGTTCTTCTCAGTAAGCAAAAGACACCTTAGGTTCCAACGGAGTCCAGTTCCAGGTGCTCAGAGAAAAGAGGTCTGCAGCTCAGGCCCTCTTTACCTCCCTGTGACTTACTGCTGCTAAGCAAGACATGGTGTGAAAACACAGTTGAGCTTGCACTGGCATGACCCAGCTGGGTGATGTGGGGACATGGCTTATGGCTGATCTCCTCTGCAGGCAGCAGCGGCTGTGCAGGGATCACAAGTCAGTCATTTGATGCTGGAAAAGTTTTGGGTATCTAAACATTGACTGGCAGAATCTGGAAATTCATGCAGCTCTCAGTGCATTTGGGTGTTCAGAAACCCCTCTAGCTCTCTAGATACCTCTCTGTTCAAGTGTGCAATACTTCAGACAGATGCTCTGACCCATGAAGGGATGCAGGGAATAGCAATGAAGCAAGGTGTTCTCTTTTTCTTTGTGCTTCTGCTCCTGCTCCTAAATTTCTCTTTCTGCCTGCACACAAATACAGAGCTGGTGAGGCTTAATGTGGAACTTATTTTAGATTACGAGAAAAAACATGCAGGCAGAGCTGGTTTTCCTCCCTACAGAGGGGGAACGTGGGCTTCAAAATGAGGTTAGAGAATTTCCAGCCATTCAAAGCTACCATAGATGGGTAGAAGAAGTATGCTTATGACATGTGCTGAGATTGGATGAGGAGGAGTGCAGGACACACTATATTCAAAGTCTGAAGGCAGAGAGAAAACAGGTTTCCTTGGAGAAGATGCTTTAGCCCCTTGGTTTGGCTCATGCTGAAGGAGCTTGAAGAGAATGTGTCCATGTTCTCCTTTTTGGTTAATGTCTGGCTCCTAGTTCTGACATAAGATTAGGTTTGGTGGCTGCTCTCTACACAGAAAATCCCTCTAGCTGTGGCCAAGTGCTGCTGAGTGACAGCCGTGTTCAAAGCAGTGATAGTCGTGTGGCTCCAGAACCCTCAGCAAAGGATGTGCATGACACCCTTCCCAGGTAAACTCCAAGGAGCTCAATGTCATGGGAGCCTTTGGCTTCCCCTTGCAAATGAGCAGGAGCTCAGCTGCAGCTCTGCTGCCACACAGGAGCAAAGACCCCCGTGCCAACTGCTGCTCCTGCATCCCAGGCTCCCCACTGCTGGATCCCAGTGCACCAAGGCAGGCCTTTGAAACCCAGCTTCCAGCAGCAGGGTGGAGGGCAAAGGGGATTTAATGAGCCTGCCTTAGGAAAGGCCATTGCGAGCAGGCATGGAAGTTCTCTCATTCACTTCCTGAATGAAGAATATCTCCCTGTCCTCGTCCCTGTAGCTATAAGCAGCCATTTTGGCTCCAAAGTGCAGTGCAGGGAGGATCCAGAGGCAGCTGTCAGAGGAGCTGCACTGGGCTCTGTTTCTTTCCCAGACCAGGACAGAGGAGAAGGGGAAGGGAGAATGGTTTCTTCCCAGGTGTTTTGGAAGGAAAGAGCAGGCCTAGCAGGGAAACAAAGAAAAGCTTTAGGATAGCATCCTACAAAGGAATAGTGTCCTGATAATCCTTTCCTTGTACAGATGTTTCTGGTCCTTGGTTCTGCTGCATTCCCTGTAACACAGGTTTCGGTTCTGTTTGTACCTGAAGAGGGTCACAAAGTTAGAAAACAAATACTGCTTTACACAAGGAACATCCTATCTCCCCCTCCCCCCCCAGCTCCCCCCCAGCTCTGGGCCTCTCCCTGAATTTCCCTCCATCCTGTTCCCTCTGCTTTCTGTTCATTCTTCCTTGGCTAATGGTGGCTATCTCTGAAAAGTGGAACTTAGCATCACCCCAGCAGGCTCCTCAGCACCCAAGGAGGATGGTGATGTTCCAGGCAGAGAGGAAGCCCATGCTGCCATGGTGGAGCTGGGTAAATGCTCCCCTTGGAGAGTGCAAAGGAGGTGAGAGATTGCCTGCAGATGATTGTAGCTGCTCATGCCTTTTGCATCACATTGGCTTCCTGTCTAGAAAGCATTATTCATTTTGCTCATAAAGTCTTTCTGATTTGAGTGTTTCATGCAGAAAATGCGCAGCGATGGCAGTGAACACCCCAGGCTGTTAACCAGGCACCTTCCTTCCTAGCTTCACAGCCCACCTCACATGTGGCTTGGGCTGTAGGTGTTGAGGTGGGCAGGAAGCTGACTGCTCCTGCCTTGCCTCGCACCCTTTCCGGGTCTGTGTGCCAGGTCCTGTCCGAGTGTGTTGCCCAGGGGCAATGGGCAGGCTGAGGAGCAAGTGCCTGCACCGATTTGGTCTAAGCCTTTGCTGGGAGGCACAGTGGGCTTGTACTTTAGGAAGGTGACTGGTGTCCTGTATCCCTTGCAAGCTGCTAATGAGCACTGAATCCAAATTGCCTCTCCTCCACCATGTATTCACACACATATACATACCTATGCACACATGCATGCATATATGTACACACACATTCATTAAAAGAACATTTATTAAATACATACCTCAAATATATGTCATCTATCTAAAGAAATATTTCCTAATAAGGTGTTGCTTTGTTTTGTTTTATTTTTTTTTTCTTGTTTTGCCTGAAAGAAATTTCTGATCTTCTTTCCTCACAGGTGGAGTACAGATGGGAAAATTTTACTTGCAGGTCAAACATGCTGCGCTCTGTAACTGAAGGTCACCCTGAAGGCTGTGCCTCTACTGTAGCTGCCCTTGGCATCCACAGAGATAGCTGCATGTGGGCAAATAGCCCTGGCAAAGACAGCACCCTGTTAATACTGCCCATAGGGACATTCTGGCTCCTCCACCCTGCAGCAGCCATGCCAACCATGGCCTCAATTTTCCCAGTCTTTCAGCAACCAGCTCAAGGCACATAGCTGAGGGCAGGGCCTGGGGCATGAGGCTCAGGGCTAAGGCGGGTTTTGAAGTTATCATGTAGTTAGCCTGATGTTCCCTTGTCCTTGCTGCTGCTTTTGTACTCTGGATAAATGGTCTGAAATCACCAGAGCTATGTAACTAGTGTGTTTCCCAGTGCTGGCATCATGTAAATAAGCCAGGTCAGACAGCTGGCAGGACAGAAATTCCTCAGCATTTTCCTATCTGCATGATTAACCAAAATGCAACTATATCCTTAAGAGCCCTGGAAACACATCCCTCTTACATGCATTGGGATGTTCTAAGTATTTCTGACTGTTGTGGAAAATGAACAGTAACTGTTTCCTTGGAGGAGATGGTGTGTGTGTGTGTCTCAGATGGTGGGCATGTGGGAAAGATGGAGGGAGCTGCTGTGGTCCTGTAGCTGCAGTGCAGCAAGAAGAGATGGTGTTGTGAGGAAAGCTTTCCTGGTTTGAGGCAGTGAATACATTTGAATTGTTTTGCAGAATAACTGGCTTGCACTTACTACTGCTGTAATAGGATAGCCAGAGAAGCAGAAGCTGTGGCTGCTTCTGTAGTGGGAGGCATCAATTATGGAGGAAGGAGGACACGTTGTATGAGGTCAGGAGACAGTAGGACAGACAGGTCTATATTCTGCCTTTTTGCCTGTTCAGGTGATGTTTGCTGTGGTAGGGTGTGAGCTCCCAAGGTAACACAAAATGAATCCTGTCTCCTTTCTGAGGAAAAATGGGTCAGTGTTTGCGATCCCCACAGTCTCGATACCACAGCCTGACGTGTTATAGATGCTAATTACAGTAGTAAGATCACTTACTGAGTCACTTCAGCTCACTTTCTGGAGGCTGTGTGTGGAGAAATGTGAATTATACAGGAAAGGGATGTGGGTATTCATCTTTGCATGGACAGCTGCACCAAAGGCAAATCAGATTTTATTTGATGGAATCTCCTCTCTCCTTAATCTTTAGAGATTTAATGAGAAGCTTAATGTTAGGAAAGACCACCACAGCCTCTAATCTCTTCTTCTATATGCCACAGACTGTACATTTCACCTGTTTATCACTGGGTGAATTTTAGCGTTGTTCTAATCTATGGCGAGAAAGAAAGGCTTGGGAACAGGATCTGCAGTACATCATCTCTGGCACTTACTGGGGACTTCTCCACCTGCATTAATGCTGCTTGGACCAACACACACCTAAACAGACCCCAGCATGAATCCTGCAGGATGTGTTTAGGAGCAGCAGCTAGCTGGGGAGTGCACAGCCTGGCAGGCTCCGTGGTTTGGCTGTGCACAGAGAGCTGGAAGGCAGAGGGGTTCCCAAGGGAAACCTGCAAATCCAGCTGGCAGCATTGGAGCAAAGGGGAACCAAGGTGCTGGTGCAAGCGAGCCCGTCTCATGCAGCAGGATGGATCTTCAGGCCACACCACTTTCCATGGAGCTGGCACCTCTAATAGGGAAAAGGAAAGCAGTGGCTCTCCTGAACTCTTCACTCACTGCTGGAGGGGTTGTGTTTCATTGCATTTATTTTCCAAGGGCTGTTTGTATCTGAACATACACAGACCATTGTTTTGGGAAAGGTGGATTGTTACTCATTCTAGTTATTGCAGCCTTTGGAGGCTTGGGGCTGGGAAATCCACTGGAAGAAATGATCCTGCCCTTGGGGGCCATGCTGTCAGCTGGAACACGGTGGCGATGGCAATGTAGGGAAGTCATGGGTAAAGTCTACTGGTAGGGAAGAGGTGAAGTTCAATGAAATGTGAAAACCAGTCCAAGCAGAGGTGCCAGGCTGGACTTTGTGGAAGGAGAAGGCAGCTCATGCCATCCCCCAGCTGACCTGTGAACTTGTGTAGCCATTCCCCTTCCTGGGGAGCAGCTTGTGACTTGGCCAGAACAAGCACTGGCATATGTACCCAGGTACAGCCTGAAGCAGCATCCCTGTGGAGAGAAGCACACAAAGAAGAGGTAAAACAGTGCTTGACTTCCACATGGTTAAGAAGGGTTCCTTGCACATCTGTGCTCTAGGTGTAATCTGTTTTAAAGGGCTTGTCCAGCTCTCTGCTATGGACAAGGTAACATTGAGGTTTGGGTTGTGGTGACTGTGGGGACAGCAGCTGTGGGAGGGACACAGGGCTCTTGGCAGGCTGCAAGGCAGACAGCTCTCAAATGCATATTGCCCCGTCTCTGCTCTTGAGAGTCACTTACTGGAGAGGTGGAATTTTTATCCTATTTAAGAACAATATAAAAATAAATGTAATGTCAGACTTCCCCAAAAGTGCAGAGATAAAAGGGAGGGGAGCTGAGAAGCAGCAGCTGCCAAGTAGAAAACCCAAAGCTTTATTGGCGCTCCATTTTCCACATGGAGCACCATGGGGTTTTGTCTTCTTCAACTGAGATGAAACTGGAAAAAGGACTTTTATTAGTGGATAGATCACCCAGGCCGCTTACAGGGCAGGCAGGTTATTTATCCTACATGCCAATCCTCCCTGTAGCTTGCTTAAATGTCTGTCTGTCTTGGCAGTGCCTTTGCTGTTGGGCTGGAGCTGTTGGAGGTGGGTGTGTTTATCCAGGAGGATGGACAGCACACACATAACCTCATAGAGCCCCTTTCTGGTGGACATGTGCTCTTCAAAAGCTTCAAGTACTAACCCACCCATCTAACTTGCTTTCCTAAGAAAATGAGGTGTCGGGAGTTGTTCTGTCTCTCCCACCTCCCCACAGTTGTGATCTCTATCCACTGAACTTAATAGAGACACAGAGATCTCAGTGTTTATTTGATCCTTCATGTTGCAGAGCTGAAAGTAATAAAAACATTTTTGTTC
Organism: Agapornis roseicollis; assembly: GCA_002631895.1. Taxonomy (NCBI): domain Eukaryota; kingdom Metazoa; phylum Chordata; class Aves; order Psittaciformes; family Psittacidae; genus Agapornis; species Agapornis roseicollis. The sequence goes on along the minus strand of NDXB01008547.1, from coordinate 14,473 downwards.
TGATTTATAGCTAAAGAACAGTGGAATCTGTCAAGCAGGCTCTGGCCTAATCTTGTACCTTAAAGTGGGAACTGCTTTTCTCATATCCCACACTAGTGCTGCAGGAATGATCTCCTGGTGGGAAGACAAAGGAAAGCAGTGCTTCTGGCTGAAGGGTGTCCCTTGCTGTTCACAGGTGAGGCACACATACTCAGCAGGGTGTGGGCGTTTCATAGACAAGCAATAACAACTATGGTCTTTAGGGAGCAGCTACACTATAAAAGGTGAGATGCACTGAGGAAGGTGGGAAAATGTCTTTTGATTGCTTAGCTGCTTTTGAAAGGTGCAACAAGGAAGATTTAGCATGTGAATAATTTCAACAGAGTCTTGGGGACCTGTCCTTTTGGCTGAAGTTGAGACATGAGTGTTCCTCCTCTGCAGTTACTGACATGTAAGTGACCTCCAAGGATTCACCTGAGGAACTGGGAGCTATTCGTATCACCCATCTCTAGGCAGGGAGCCTCATCTTCTCAGCTTGCACCCTCCCCTTCGACAAAGCAGTGCTGATCTCAGGCAGCCACGAGGCAAGGGACTGTGGCTCATCCTGCCTGGACAAGGGGTAATGGGTTCAAACTTAAACAGGAGAGGTTTAGATTGGATCTAAGGAAGAAATTCTTTCCTGTGAGAGTNTCTTCATTAGGGACTGTCCTGCCTGGACAAGGGGTAATGGGTTCAAACTTAAACAGGAGAGGTTTAGATTGGATCTAAGGAAGAAATTCTTTCCTGTGAGAGTGGTGAGGCACTGGAATGGGCTGCCCAGGGAAGTTGTGAGTGCTCCATCCCTGGCAGTGTTCAAGGCCAGGTTGGATGAAGCCTTGGGTGACATGGTTTAGTGTGAGGTGTCCCTGCTTATGGCGGGGGGGGGGGGTTGGAACTAGATGATCTTAAGGTCCTTTCCAACCCTAACTATTCTATGATTCTATGATGTGCACAGGAGGTCCCAAGGTGCTCACAGCAAAGCTGCATGAGCTGATGCCCAATGTTAGTCCCTATTAAGAACCTGGTTCTGTATCTTTCTGTGTCAGAAGTTCTTCTCACTTTTTTATGGTGGCAGCAGATCTCGATTCCTTATATTTAAATTTCAATTAAAGAGTTTTTTCACTGATGCCTTCAGCTGCCCTCTCACCGCTCAGTGTGGAGCTGCCCCTGTATGTGGTGAGCTCCGGAGCTGGCAGGCCCTGCAGCTCTTCCCCAGTGGTCTAGCTGTCATGGAAACAAGCCTTCCTACCTTATGCTGAAACTAATGCATAGGACCTATGCCCTCTGAAACCGTATTTCTAGATATACGTGTTTCCCCCGAGGTCATTTTTCTTCTGGGCCAAACTTAGTGCTCAGTTAGTTCTTCACAGTCTATTAAAAGCTCTTCCTGCATAATGTTCTCTCTTTAGTACACAGTGCCAAATATATCAAACCATCAAAACCTTCTGTTCTCAGAGCGACAGGTTTGGCATAGGGGGGTATTTATGAGAGGGGAATGTGTGTGTGTGTGCACAAAGCTGAATACCATTTTTCCTGTGTTTATCTTCTACCAAGAGGCCTCTCAGGGCAAGTGGGAAAAGTCACACTGCACTTCCATAGCATCTTAGTGGCATTACTCTCCCACAAACAGCAATATAACTGTGGCTTATGGGCTTGCAATGACAGTTCAGTTCCTCATTTCGTTCCAAACCCTGGCTGTACTATCTGTCAGGAAGATAATTCCCTGACCTTGTGGTCAGGGGATAAGCGCTTTGCTTAGTGATTAAGCCACTGCAGTATATAACATGGCATGTTTAATCCCTTTGGTAGCTGGTCCTGGGGAGGGGGGCAGGAGCGGCTGCAAAAATACCGTGGCTTGTGATAGGTCTGGAGACCTCAGAAACGTTGGCTGTATATGCCCATCCTCCTAAGTTAATTTGATGGCAGACTGGAAAACAACCAGCATATCTAGGGCACTATTTTATCAAGTGATAGAGCCATATGGTGCAAAACCTCACAATCGTCTGATTGTGGTTTAGGCATGTCAGAAATCAGGGAGTCCTTTTGCATGTTGATCCTGTCTGCTGGCTGGCACATGTGAAAAAGAAGGTTTATAATTATTTTCCCTTCACTCTGTCAATGGGGAAGGGACTCCTGAATAACCAACTAATCCTGCTAACTTGAGCTGGGGAAGGATGAGGTACAACCTGTTCTGCTGCTTCGAAGTTGTGGCTCGGATATGGCTGTGAAACATCTGGCTAGCATGACCCACAAGCCTGCTTCAATGTCCAAACAAGTGCAGCCATTGCATCAGGGTGTGGATGCATGACCAGTTTTCACAGCTGTACAAGTCATCGAGAGTTGAAGTCCAGTCCCACTGGTGATATTTAGGGTCCTGTCTGCAAATGAAATCAGAGTGAAAGTTTTGACTGACAAGGTTTAGCCTAAGAGGTTTCATTTTCCTAGTCAGCCTCCTGTCTACCCCCTTCTGCTGAGAGTCTGATTCCTGCCCCTTCCAGTGATGGAGAAGATGGGGACATGAGCCCACATCCAGCCTACAGCGATGAGACACTTACTTGGCTTGAGAGAGGACCCTTTCTTTTTTTTGTTTTTGAGAAATCCTCTCTTCCCATGCTGTCACTGCATAGTTGAGGACTATAATTCCCCTTTTAATCTAGCGTTTGCCTTTCAGAAGGTCCCTGCCCTCCTTGGAAACAGCCCGAGCCCCAAGTTTCCATTGGCTGTGGTGTCATCTCTGCTTGGACACAGGAATGTGCTAGTTGTCACCATGTGTTTGCCTTTGGGCTATTGATGTTACCAGGCATAAACCCAGCCCCATAGTCTGGTGACCAAAATCGTTGCCATGCATGGATCTGACCTTTGTGTGACACTGCCAGACAGCTCTCCAGTTCCTTAATGAGAACTGGGCTATCGGCATGTGGTTCTCTGCCAGCCCCTGGCAGTTTGATATTAAATTTGGTCTTTAAGAGAAAAAGAAAAAGCAGAGTTAAAACAAGCTTCAGCAGAAATGTGCTGCTTTAACCTGCGCTCTTAAGCTAGATACCTCTTCTGCAGCTCATCCTCCTGATCCTAGACAGTAAATTCTTTTTACTACCAGCTCATACTGAAACACTAACAGAAGTGGTCCTCATCACCCTCTGAACCACAAGACCATTCTGGGCACCCCTATCCACTGCTCTAGAGCTCAAAGGGTAGTAGGTTAGCTCAGACTCTCTGCTAAATACATGAGATGCTGCCTGCCAGTCTCCTGGAGCAGCACCCTCAAAAGCCTAGGGTAGAGGAAGCAACCAGGCTGGAGTGCTCCCACCATTCCTCATTCCCTGAGGGTATCCAAAAATGCGTGAAAGGAGCTGTTTGGCCATGCACATCTGTTGCGTGAGACCTAGAAATCATGCCTCCTATGATTTGAAGATTATTTAAATCTCCCATTTTGCCATTTCTTTCTTTTCTCTCATGTTAAGCAATTCTTTCCTCTGGGGAGATATTTTGTCCTTTTACATTTGTGCCTCCAACTTCCCCATAGAAAAGACTTATGCTAAAATGATACATCTGATACACTGAGTCCCTGGACAGCCTTGCTTGCTTGCAGGATGCCTCTCTGTAGCCGAGGACATTACAGTGTGTTGTCACGGAGATGATTCGGACCGTATTGGTAGGTCAGCAGGTACTGGACAGTGTGCATGCTTATACAGCACTGGCATCAGGATGGATGAAAAGGACCCCTGCAGATTCCAGGAGACTTTGCAGAAATCCCTCTGGTAGCTTACAGTAAATTTTCTGTGCATTCGGGGACTTGCAGGCTGTGACTGAATCATGTGGCATCTGCACTATAGTACAGTGTCTTTGCAGGGAGGGATCTGCAGGTGCCCAGAGACTGCAGGAGCTGCAAGAAATCTAGAGTAGCACACTGCAGTCTGATCAGAGACACCTAAGAGAGGACAATAGCTCTGGGAGTGAATATTTCTGCCTTCAGGAATCTCTACTTCCACAATATTTTGATGGAACCATGAGTAAAATGCATTGAAACACCTGACTGCAAGGAGGTAAGTGCAGGTTCTTTGAAATATTGTAGGAATCACAGAATACTTCTGTTACAAGGCAGAGTGCCTTCTACCCAGAAAATATTAGTACTCACAGCTCCCAAGAGATAGGAGTTGGAGTGACAGCTACCATGCAAAGTGATATAGAAACTATCTACAGCAAACCTAAGATGTCAGGTGCTCGGGTGTTGCATAAAGCCCTGAAGAATCCCTTGGTTTACCTATCTGATAGTGTTTTCTGAGGGCAGACAGGTCAGCTCTGGTTTACTGAAACAATCCTCTCTGGCTTTACTTCCTCCTGTGCCTTCAGTAGGTGAAACTGCTAGCAGAAAAAGCAATGTCATGACTCAGAGCTTTTAAGGTACATCCAAAATTCCCTAGTGAGGACAGGTCAGCAGGACTAAATAAGGTAATTAGGAATTTACCAGCAGAGCTGTGAATGGGTTGAAAAGCCCACAAAGAGAAGATGGAGAATACTGGATCAGTTAGTCCATCCTAAGCTCTGCTGGAGTTAAACTGCTAGTGATGACTGAACTAGTCTTTTTAACCTCGGCTTGGTTATATCCACTCTTCAGTGGCAGTCATGGCAATGGTGATAGGGTGAACGTATTTTAGATGGGATGCCAGCCTGTCCCCAAAGCATAGGTGATGATGACTGCAGAAAGGAAAGCTTCCCTCTCATGCAAGAAGGGGCATCACTTCCCATGCCAAGCACTGATCTAATCATGGAGGGCAAACAGCTAATTGCTTCTTCTGGGGCTGCTAGTACTTGCCCCTTCATGGTATACTGCCTGGGAAAAGCAACTCAAGGGAAGCAAATTAGCAGCAATGCTGCTATTTGAAAATCAAACACTAGCATCCCTTTGCTATGCCCCAACATCCTAGTTCTTCCATAGGTTTTCAATCTACACTGGCCAAAGCCTAGATTCAGACAGTTCCTATAGCTGCTCATGCACAGGTATGCCTTAGTTTAAGGAAGAACAGAGCAAATTAGTTGGTTTGAAGCCTCTACAGGCAGGTGGAGACTTAGCTACACCCTTCGGTCAGCTCCTCAGGTACCCAGCTGCAGGCAATGGCAGCAGAAGCTTCAGGATCAAACTGGCTAGGAAACAAGGGCAGCTTGAATCTGGTGGAGCTGTAAATGGTGCAGAGGCCCCTAGACAGTGTCTGCATGAGGGCTGTAGAAATCCCTTAATGAAAGCAAAGCGTCACTCTTCTGTCAGGCTTCATGTCAGATGTGGGCTGAGTCCACACAGGACAGCTGTGTAGTAGTCCCTCTACAGTGAAAATAATGCCTTCCTGTTCATGGATCTCACCTTTCCCTTGAAGTCTGAAGAAACAGCTGTGGTAAATGTGATGCCTGTCTCACTCAGCATGTACTGGAAAGAGGTGCACAGGTAGCAAACCCTGTGAACATAACAGCTGCCCTCCTAGGGTCTAACAAAATGCATGCAACTTGGCATTTAGCAAAACTCTCAACTGCTGGCATGATGCTCAGAGCTTTATTCAGGAGGGAAAGGAAAACGGCTTTCTGCTTTACCTACACATCTGTGTTTTGAGCTTCCTTCCTCCATTATTATCCCATCTCTTATAAATCATTAAACAATTGTTAAAAATAGCACAGCTTACTTTGGAGGTGATTAAAAAAGAGAAGAAATTATACCATCATCCCCTTACAAACCAAAGCACTCCCAATAGCACTGTACAGACACAGAGCCAAATCTCTTACTCCCTGCTGTTTAGTTTGCTGTCTGACAAGGTATCTCTGTGCCAGCTGCTCTTTCCCTCAGCTGTGCTGAGCTGTTGTTTAAGCAGACATTGTTCTGCAGACACCCAGGAACACAGCGTGCAGCACAGGGTATTGACAAACTTGTTGCCCAACCCAAAAATACCAACTGATATGTGACCCTGTCATCCTGTTGCTTGGGTACAGTGCAAGCAGGGGAAAATTTCCACCAAGCTCTCGGAAACATAACCTATCCCACTGTGATTTACATAAATAATAAAAAGTTTAATATATCCAGGCTATATTCATTCCTGGAGTAATTCTGCTGGCTCTAGGGAGAAAACTAATGAGGTAAACTCTAACTTTAATGTGCTGAAAGAAAGTGTTATTGTATGCTGTCATACATGGAGATATAAGCAATTCTAGCTAGCCAGGATGGTATAAGGATTCTCAGTGAATGCCTGCTCTTTTGTTTAACATTTCCATCTGTAGCTCCTGCCCATCTCTGCTAATGCATCCTCCTCCCACCTTGCCTCTGTCCCAGACTCTCAGCACAGCCTTATCTGTGATACTCATCTTCAGGCCCCTCATCTGAAAGAGCTTCAAAGTTTGGGGGCAATGCCCAGAAGTGGAGGCTGGCAGCTTAAAACCTTCATCCTCAGTAAAGCACCAGCTTCAGAGCAAGAGCCAGAGCAGGGGCACAGTGATATCCTTCACTTGCAACCAGGAACAGTTAATTAGAGGGCTTCTTAGGAAGAGGGAGGACCAGAGAGCAAGCTCCAGCTACATCACAGAGGTCAGCATGGCCCGGGGCAAGTCACATCAGTTCTTTCTGCTTCACTCTTCCTGTACTTAAGCTGGGGGCAATAATTAGTTTACCCCACAGCCAGATCCTGAGATTAGATGCAGGGAACTTTGTAAAGCACATAGGAACAAAATTGCACTGGCAGTTTGGTTTTGTAATACAGGGTATTTCTTGCTGCCAGGGTGCTTTTGTAATGTGGGGGATTTCTTGCTGAAAAGCATGGATGTAAGAGATGAGTGTGAAGTTGTCAGAGAATTACTTAGGTCCTTTCAGACTAGAATCTTATAATAACAAGGTTGTGCTTCACAGCAAAGAGCTATGCTCAAAAAATAGGCTAAGGACAAAGAGGTCAGACCTAGAAGTGATTTTTTGTATGCCCTAGCATTAAGAGGCATGTTGGATGTGGGGCATATCCCATTATGAAGGCTCTGAACACTGTCATTTCCCAGAGTGCTGCTTGCTCTGCATAAATGGAGAATGTACTTCTATGTATCATGGACAGAGTTTTGCATTTTTATTTCTTCCCAGTATTTTCTTTTCAAAACCTGATATATCTCACCAAAGAGAAGGGCATAGCTGGCTCCTGCCTAAAAGCAGGATGATTTTCTTATCGTACCTCAGCACTGGCTCTTTACAGCACATGCTACTTGCTAGCCAAGGGCTTGTGGGGCTGAACTCTCCCACAAGCAGTTGAATTAGGGCTCTGCAGGTTCACAGTAGAACATGCTTGCACTGTGCTGCAAAATAAGTGTCACGGGTCTCATTTCCAGAGGGACTAGAATAAGCCAGTTTTCCTCTTCTTTGCCTATGACAGCTAAGTCGGATTCTAAGCAACTTAATTCCTTAGGACCTTGGCTTGGCAAAGCATTAAATGAGCTTAAACTTGCACACTTTGAAGGAAGCCTGGCAGGTCCATCCCAGAGCGCCTTAGCCCTCCTGGATCTTGGTGGCTGTTCTACTAAAGAATAGCACAGTCCTAGGTCTGCAAAACAGAACTGTGTGCAAAGAGAGTCACATTCATCACCTGTATTTAACTAGTTTTGTGTCTCATCCTTGTGCCTCCCAGCATCTGCTTGAAGAAAACCAGAAAAACCCTCCCTTTCAAAATGGCATTCTGACTATTATATTTTTGTCTTCACTACCCATGGAAGAACATCCACAGCTGAAAGCAAATCTCTGCAAGTTCTGCTGTAACAGTTGGGGGCAATGAGCTGTCCTCACATCAGATGTGGTCAGCCTGGCTCCCTCTGAGGTCATCAATGGAGCAGAAAATTACACTTCCCTGAAGAAGTCATGTCCCTGATGACAGCTAGCAGAGGTGGCTCTGGAGCTGGTCTTAGCACAATGTCTGGAAAACTAGTGGTTGATAGACTTTGCATTGCAAATTCTGTTTCCCATGACTCTCTGTCCAAGCTTGGCTTAGTAAAGACATGCACACCAAAATAAGTCTCCTCTCAGACCTGTGTGCGCTGCCTATTCAGCATTTGTTTAGTGAACAGAATTCCCCTGGCATCAGCAGAAATGTTAGCACAGAATGAGCCTGGAGCCCCAGCATCATGAAAGCATTATGAAAGAAACACAGTGGGTAACGAAGGTAAGAAATCTAACACACATCTCTCTTATCCATTTGGTGAAAGTATTTATGGTAAACTGGGTTAAAAAATACCTTGTGAAACATTAACCAGTGGTGGTGCGGCTGCTCCTCCTAGTACTTTTTGAATGTGTCTGCCAAATTCAACCTTGACAGAGATCATGATTTAGTAATGAATTTCATGTGAAGAGTCTGCATGTAGAAGAGATTGCTGGCACTCTCAATGGCAAGATGCCATTGTCTCAAAATACAAGACTCCAGCTTTAGCCTAGATGCTGTTAAACACTAGACAATCCACATAGAATCACAGAATGGTTTAAGTTGGAAGGGACCTTGAAGATCATTCAGTTCCAACGACCTTGGTCTGTGAACACTCAAAATGTGTGAAGGATTCATCTGGAGCTCAGCTTTTCAGTCAATGCTTCCTGCCATGTGTGAGTTCCCTGATGTCTGATACAAGATGAATTAGTCCTGTAGCCTTGATTTCACAGAAGTGAGAATCACAGGGCACTTTGCTCAAGGAAACCAGGCTGCACTGTTCTGGAGGCTCTGAAATGACTTGTCTTATTCTGTGATAGCCAACGGTGTGACAGACTCTTGCAATACTGTGTTCTCTCTATGCAAACCATAATATACTAATGGGAGTTTTACCTGAAAATGAATCCCAGAACCTGGGCCTGTAATTCTTGTTAGAACATTTAAATGACATTAGAAATTCTTCTCCCTAATGTTTCAATATCTAAACTTCAGAAAACCTGTAAACATTCAGAGTGGTTTCTAGCAGGTCAGCTTCTAGCAGCAGTCCCAGTCAATGGGCAATAGTAGGCAGTACAGTGGCTCTCAAATGGGGTTACAGGTGCATCTACATGTCAGTGTTTGGCTGTAGATTTGAATGTTCAGTGTCATTTGATCCAGATTTTGGGTTGTCCTGTTAGATCTATGGGATCCAACATGAAACCTGGAGCTAGACTAGGAATCGAAAACTGGGAATTTGATGCTAGCTGAATCTAAGATGTGTTATCAGTCACTGAAGTTTCCAGGTGACTGTCCTTTTGTTACTGTTAAAGAGCAGCTATTACAATGTCTAGTGGTCAATCTGTGGCATGCATGCAAATGGCCAAGAAGCAGAGTCCTGATTATAATCTCATGATTGTAATACAGCAATAGCCTAAAATGTGTTTTCTAATCAGCCGCTCTTTTGCTCTAAATAAGCTGTGATCTGCTTCTGAGCAGTGAGGTAACATGTTGCTTGCTTTGATTTTTAGTTCTTCCTGGCCTGTGGCTCAATATCAAAACCACCAAACAAGCCTCAACCAAAAGGGTTTAATTTCTGTTCCCACAGAAATCCAGCAGCAGAACTCCTCAATTAAATAGAAGCAGACCCAAGGTATCTCTCATGCCTCCACCAAACTTGCTGACTTCACTTCCCATGCTGCAAGTTTAAACAACTTATGAACTCTGTTGGCTTTCACAGACTTTAAACTACAGAACTAAAAAAATATCCATACACATATTGATGTCTTTTGGAAAAAAAAAATATTTTTTCTTAGATTGCACATTCAAAACTTGAGCTGCACACTGCACAGTACAGGAACAGTAGTTTGCCTATCCAATTACCACCATGTAGGTGTGTTTTGATTAGTTCAGCTCTAACCCCAAGGTGTCAAACTCAGTCAGCAGCAGCAGCAGACGGACTCCAGGTGTAATTACAGTCAGTGGTAAAGACATGGCTCCTGCCCTGTGAAACATTCTGACTTTACACTGGAAATGCCCCCTCTGAGGGAGGTTTGGACAAAGCCTTCAGGTAGATTGCAGTAGACCTTTGTGGAAAAATAGTGCTGTTCCAGTTAAAGACTGTGTCTGCTCATTTGACCACCATATTTTGCCTTCTTTCCGCTGTTTCCCAGCTCTTCCCAATTGCCCTCTGCTAAATGAACCAGGCAGTGAACTTCAGCCACAGAGCAATGATGCAGGGAGCAAGAGCCCTCACATCTGTGCTGGCAGGCTCTCTGCAGCCCCTAAGGCTACAAACAAGATGGAATGTTGGCTATGCTGGAGTCACTGCAGATTTCAGCCCAATTGTAGTGCTGCCAGGAAGTAAAGAAAGTTTTGTGCAGGCTGGATTTGGGCCATTGGGCATCTCCTTCCTACGTCCTTGCAGCAACAAGTGCACACATGGACCACTGTGCTATGAACAACACGTGAAGAAGACTGGTTTTTATCAGCATATTTTAAACAGTATGTGAAATAGCTGCCACGTTTTTGTGCGGTACCCTGCCCCCCCAAAATAAGAATTTAGGGTGGTTGTTGGTTGTGCTATTTTTTAAATGTTAATGCGGAGGAGCTTCTGGATGCATTATGATGGACAACTGTTGATGTCTCCCCACTCATCCATGACAAGATTTTTCATTTCTTATTCAGGTGGGCATGCAGTTCTGCTTCCAAGGCCATCTTGTCAAAGGTGCGCACATTTGTCTCCTCACGCACCTTTTCCCGGACATGGAAGGATGCCCGAGCAACAGACCTGGCATTTTCTAAGACAGTCTTCTTCTCCTTGAAGATCTGCTCACTCCTCTCCAGCTTCCTCTCTATAGAGAGGAGGGTCTCCCTGCGACGTAAGTCCTCATACTGTTCCACCTTCTGCTTGTTCATCTTCTGCACTTTCTCCTTCTCCAGACGGCTCAAGACCACCCTGCGGGCTTTTTCTTGGACAGCCTCTTCAGCCACCTGGGCAGCATGCTGGAGCTTTCTCTCTGTCTCTCTAGCAAGGGCCTCCAAGTGCTCCTTCTGCTCTCTTTCCCTCTTCTCTGCTGCCAGTTTCGCTCTCTGGATCTGCATGTCCTCCCTCCTGGCCTTCTCCCTCAGCTCCTGGTTCCTCTTCTCCACTAACTGCTCATAGTTCTCCTGAGCCTTCGTCAAACTCATTTCCAGGGAGACCTTCAGCATTTCCCTCTCTTCTGCCTTTTGCTTGGCCAGCTCCTTGAACAAGGCCTCGTGTTTCAGCTTCTCTGCTTGGTTGAGCAGTTTCTTCTCCTTCTGCAGCTGTACCTCCTTCTTCAGCCTCTTCTGCACGGCCGTGGATAGCTTCTCTTGCAGGAGCTGCTCCTCCCGCTCCTGGTGTTCCTTCTTGCCCTCCTCCTTCACCTTCAGGTTGTGCTCTTGATGAAGCTTCTTTTGCTTGTCCTCCTGGATGGCCCTCTGCCGCTTTTCCCTCCGCAGCCGCTCCTGCTTCTCCGCTTGCTCCCGCCACCTCTCCTCGTGCACCATGCGCTGCCTCTGCTTCAGCAGAGCTGCCTCCTCCTGCTCCTGGCTCAGCCTCCCCCGACGCTTCTGCACCTGGCTCTCCCACAGCCGCTGGCCCTGCAGGAGGGCCTTCTGCTTCTCCTTCTCCTCCTGCTCCTTCCGCTGCTCCGCCCGGCGCCGCTGGCTGTCCCACTGCAGGTGTGCCGCTTGCCGCTGCTCCCGCAGCAGGTTGGCCTCCTGGTGCTTGGCGATCATGAGCGCCGCGATCTTCTTGTCCCTCTCGGGAACCTCCGAAAGACCCTTCCTTCTCTTCACCTCCCTGACGATCCTCTCCACCTTCTGGGCAGTCTGCGGCGAGTGGCTGAGGTCGCCCAGGCTGAAGCTGCGCCCCAGCAGGGAGCTGCTGGCGGCGGCTGCTGCCCCCCTGCCCCGGCCGCCCACCTTGCCGCCGCGCTCCCGCAGGCTCTCCCCGCTGTAGGAGGACGAGGCTCCCGACTCGGACGAGGTCTTGCCCCAGCTGCCCTCACGGCGCTTCTGCAGCGAGTCTAGAGAATGGCTCTTGGCCTTGGCACCCCCGGGCGCCGCGGCCTTGCCCCCTGCATGGGGCCGAGGCCCGGCAGCGGTGGCACCGGCAGCCCGGGGCGCGCCGCGGGCGGCGGGCGAAGGCGGGAGGCTGCCAAGGGGTGCAAGGATCCGCCTCTTCTCCTCACGGATAATCCTCTCCCGCTCCTCGCGACACTGCTGCAGCTTGCGGCGGCGCTCCCGTTCGTAGGCCTCGTAGAGACCGGCGGCCACCCGCATGGAGCGCCCGGGTGCCTCCCGCAGCAGGTCCCCCAGCGCCCGCGGCAGCAACTCCACCGGCCGCACTGCGCAGCGGGCGCAGGCCTCCAGCGACCGCGGGCTGGTCAGCACGTACCGGCTGCCCTCCGCCGCCGCGCAGTCGAAGTTGTACAAGTCCAGGTGCAGCAACGGCGACTGCTCCCCGGGCCGGGCCGGCTCTGCTGCCGCTGCCCCCCCGGGCGCCGGGCAGGGCGGCGGGGGCGGCTCGGCCGGCGGCTCCACCATGGCTCGGCCTGCAAGGGGAGAGAGCGGCGGGCGGTGAGCGGGGCGCACGCACCCCTTTGTCTTCCCGGGAAGGCGCCAGGGCCGGGCGGGCAGGAGAAGCTGTGTCAGGGCAGCCTGTGCCGGGGGAGGGCAGCCGTGGGGGTGTTCGTGGAGGGAGGGGGTCCGGTTACGTGGGGTGTTGGATGGAGGGGGATACCTGGGGCGCGGAGGTGTGTTTGGGTGGTCGGTGGGAGGGCGTGGGGCGGTTTGGAGCGATAGGGGCGTTTGCGGTGACGTGGGGGGCGTTCAGAGTCCCTGCGGCATGTTTGGGCAATGGGCGCAGGCTTGTTTGGCGATGAATGGGAATGCACGGCGTGTGTCTGGGCCGGCGGCTGGGGGCTCCGGTGTAGAGGGTGCTGGGGAGATGAATAAGGATGCTTGCGGTGCACCGGCTTAGCAGTGCGGCGGACAGGGCTGCCTGGGTGTGAACGGGGATGGGGGTGCACGGGGGTGTCAGGCAGGGCTGGGAGCAGGACTGGACCTCTCCCCCGGGGCCGGTACCCATAGCGCAGGACGGACGCCCCCGCCCCCACCGCGGCACTCACTCACTCACTCACTCACTCACCGGGCGGGCGCAGCGGGCAGCCCCGCGCTTTGTCTCGGTGCTGGCAGCCTCGGGGATCAGGCGGGTGGCGGCGGCTCCTCCATGGCAGCCCGGGCCCCGCGCGGAGCCCCCACCTCCGGGGCGGCGGGCACGGCGGCCGCCCTCAGGCTGAGGCGCCCCGCGCGGGGGGCGGGCGCAGGCGGCGCGGGGGGAACCCGCCCCGCGGTCCCGCGGCGGGGCCGCACCGGGCTGGGGGCAGCGATGATGCAGGGCTGGCGTCCCGCCCCCCGTCCGCCCCCCGTCCGCTGCGGCGGGAGCGGCGCCGGGGCTGGCTCCGGTGGTGGGCAACGCCACCGGGCGCGTGTCCTTCCCTGCAGGCATCCTGCATCCCTGTGTGCACATCCCTGCATCCCTCCGTGCACCTGGCCCCCCGTGCAGGCCATTCCCCTGGGAATGGCGCTTCCAGGGTTGTGGCCCCTGTTTTGTGTTGTGCCTGCACACAAACAAGCCCACCTGTATTTACAGTTAATACAAACAAGGATATAAGGGATGTAAGAAGGAGGAGGGGATGCTAACCCAGTTTTACAGATGGCAAACTGGGCCACAGGGAGATGAAGGTGCCTGCCTTGGGCTACCTAGGGAGTTCGTGCCAAGGCACAGTTCTCAAATTTCAGTTCAAAGCCATTTCCAGCCTTGAAACACTATTCCCTTCAGTGCTAATTCAAGCTATTGCTTGCTGCTGGGTTATGTCAGGACTGACAAAAGGGGGAACTTTGAACATGCTGATTGCAGTTTTTTTGATATTCCCCTGTTTCTACAAGGATCCTGGGCTTAACAGTCTCAGTGGGGTCGAGGAATGCCCTGCTCTTAAAACATCATTCAGCAGAAAGGGGATTTTATGTGGTTGTGGAGTTGCAGAGCATCTGTGCCACATAGTGGAGCAACTCTGATTTTGTCAGCCAGAGGACAGTGGTAGCAAATGCTACTGCGTTATGACTTCAATGCCTTTCAGCAATTTCTTGTTTAACCTCTACAGGAGCAGCTTAATCTGCTTTGCTATAATAAGGAAGGACTTGGCACTCACTAAAAGACTTCCAGGATGGCCCAGGACAAGGATACAAAGCAACAGAAGAAGTACTCAAGAAAGGCCTAGGGAGTCCTTGGAAGAAAGCTGGAAAGTTGCAGGTTAGTTGTGGTTTCATATTGTACAGGCAAAGACTTTGAATCATGCTTACCTCCATGCAGATAAATGCACACAGTAATGCATCCACAGCAAGTGGGCAAACTCCACCAGTAACCATATTGATCAATGAGAAACTGAACATGAGCCAGCAGTGTCCACTCGCAGCCCAGAAAGCCAACCATATCCTGGGCTGCATCAAAAGGAGCGTGACCAGCAGGT
>NDXB01008546.1:0-17372 GCA_002631895.1 Agapornis roseicollis | reverse complement strand
GCGGGGGGGGGGGGGGGGGGGGGGGGTGTCTCACCAGAGCACAGTAGAGGGGGGAATCCCCTCCCTCAACCAGTGCTGCTCATGCTCTGGGGATGCACCCTGGTACACAGGGGGCTCTGGGCTGCAATAGTAAATACATGCACTCAATGCTCATTGTTAGTGATGCTGTCAAAATAGGAACCTGTATTCTGAATCACAGGACTCTTCCTGAAATGACTGAAATACAAGGGCTTTATACAAAACACCCAAGGAGGTCTTGCAGACTCTCATGAAGTGTCCTTTGAAAAGGAAAAAGTGTTTCCCATTCATTTTTTGACAGGGATTGAAATGTTAGTTTCTATCTTGGGTTGCAATGCTTTTGAGAGAGATTGAGGATTAATTGTGTAGTCCCAAAAAATAACATTCCTATAAGTTAATTCCTAAGTAAATATATACATTGATTTAAGTAAATTTATACAAGCGTATATGTCTAAATGAATAGTATAGCATGATTCATGAAGTACATGTTGTATTTATTAGCTTTGTGGATCCAGTATGGTACCTCATGTTGGATTATTATACAAGGGCTCCATAAATAAGACATGCTTCTCTCAGTGAGCTGTCCTGATTCATCATTATGAGGGCACTAATTGATTTGGTGATGTTCCCTCTTACTGATGAGTAGCATCCAAATTTTTCCTGTGTTTGCGTTGTTGTGGCTTAAAATGTGTATGACACAACTAGATGCCAAGTCAGCACATGTTTTCAGTCTATCTTTGTAATGTGGTGCCAGGCTTTTTCAACCTTTTATAGGAGACAAAAGAAATAATAGTTACACAGTTACTCATAGGGGTGGGAAGGCTTTCACACTCCTCATTCTCAAGGGCTTTTTTCCCAGGCAGTCACAGCTTAAAGCTCAGTGCTGTCTTGCAATCCTCAGTTTGGTGGAGCTTTCAAGACTGCATGAGAAAGGTAACTTCCTTCAGCTCACACAGTGTGAGGGTACAGTTCTCTCCTTTTCCTGAACCATGCCCCAGCAGCGCGCATTAAGGTGCTTAACCAGTGGATCTGCTAAAGTTTTCTGCAAAGCTGGAATAGAGATGTTCTGGAAGCCTTTGGAGGCTTGCCCCAGCCGAAGTCGTTAACTAGGTCCTCATGTGTGGTTGGTGAAGTAATGAGCCTTGCTTCCTGGGCTCATCACTATTGAACAAGGGTATTGTTTGTCATGAGGATGGAAGGGAAAGGTACTGGTATCTGTCAGTTTGGAAATACAAGTCTCCATGTTCACGTCAGTCATCAGCCTTTTCCGAGCCTGATGATTCCCTTTGGTCTCTGACTCCTCCTGTATTGGGAATAAAAGGAATGTGCTTGGATTTGGTGCACTACAGGAAATGTGTTTCATCTCTCCAGTGTTGGCTTGGTGTACAGTTAAGATCTTTTCTCAAATGAAAGGAATAAACCCATACATTTCAGTTATGTGAACCTTATGATACTAGAGCTTTGAAGTGAAATGTTGCAGGATAAATTCCATGTCTTGTCATCTTCTGAGAGCTCTAGCAAGAAGTTATAGCCAAGGCCTTGTTCACAAATCCAACATATGTGGAAATTAACACTTCCAAGGTTTCAGCTTTATCTTAGTTCCCCACACTTGTTTTACACCATTGCAGATAAAGATGACAGCATAAATTCTGAACCTATGTCTTAGACTCCAGGTGGAAGTTAAATGTACGTTTGGTCACCCTGATATCAGAAACTGGTCTTACACTAGTCGTCAGCTGTGGCCACATGCGTGAGTCTTCGTATTGATCTTGATAGTCTTGATATGAATATCCTTATTTTTAATAAGCCTTCATTTCTTTCTGCCTTCCTGCCTGCCTGCCTTCCTACCTTCCTGCCTGCCTCTCTTCCCTCCTTCCTTCTCTCTTCCTTTCTGTTTCTGTCTCTCTTGCTTTCTCTCTTCTCTATTTCTCTCTTTCTTCTTCAGGTTTACTCCCCACACACTTCTCATTCCTAAAAATACCAGCACCTTTTGCCATTCAAATGTTAAAACGTTATACCTTAATATTTCAATATTGCAGTCTTACTGCAGCTGCTTTGGGGATGGCACTACCATTGCTTCATGATAATTTTCTTTTACCCCAGCTTTTCAACACTTGAAGTGATATGGGAGAACCAAGTACATACTTCGAATGCAAAAAAAAGAAGCAAGGATATCCGGGAAATCATGAGAACGCATCCAGAAATAGTTGGGTCTTTTGAAAGAAAGCTATTCTGTCTCTTTTATCCAGCTATGTCAAATGACAGTGAATACCAGTGGATTCACACTTATCCTGTGCTCGTGTTACAGATAGGAACATTATGGCATAACACGTAGCAAGCCAAGGTAACGCTGGAAATCTGGCCAAGTCCAACTGAACTTAAGTTCTTTAAATTGTCTGAGGTCCCAGAGGAGAGGCTAAATCAGAACAGTGTTTATCTGAACTTGATGTAGAGAGTTGAGCAGTAAAACAGACAGAGCATTCTACTTTGGAAAGAGCCCATGTATTCCAGTGACTAATGGCAACAAAAGAGGGCAGGGGTAAAAGTGGCAATTAGGACATGGGAAAATGTGCATCCCATTTAAGAGTGCAAGGCTTCACTTGGAGCTAGTTCAGTGCTGCAGACTTGGTGCACATTGTACTGTGATAACAAATCTGAATGTTTGCGTTACCTGAAGTGATCCTGTTCTTGGAACAATATACTTTCCAATTGGACATCTCCATAAAATTGTGCAAGGTTCACTGGCAAAATGAATCCCAAAGCATTTACCTCATCATTCTTTTTCATTTTAAAGAATCAAAAAGGGGGGGGTTTCTCCCAACCCGGGAGGTCTTTTGGCTGTCCTTCTGATTCATGCTTTCTGTAAGAAGTACTCCCTGCAGAAACTGCAGTGCCTGATGAGTAATGAACAGGATTTTCTGAAAGCTTCTAGGTAAGACTGTTGGAGCCACAATCTGCCTGCCTCATCAGAGAGCCTTTTTAGCGAGCAGTGTGTTTATTGTGATAGCTCAGTGAAACACAGCTGGTGACAAGAATACTGTTTTGCTAGGGCAGTCATTTGCATCAAGCTTGACATACTGTCTCTGAGGTTTTTAATGATCACTTGGCACACTGCATCCAGCAGCCACTGAAGAAGAACTGGAGCAATAATCTTCTTTATCTACAGAGAGAGGTAGGAATTGGATTAATACAACTCTTCCTCAGCAGCATTTACTGGCATGATCTCTTGTATTCCCTGGGCCTGATCCATTAGTTGCTTACTTTTATTAAGGGGCAAGAGAAAGGCAGATACCATGTGAAGGGTTGTTCCTGCCACCTTTGATGCAGTGATACCGTTCTGAGTAACTTCATTAAGTGTAAAAAGCATTTAACATATACTGGTCTT
This sequence comes from Agapornis roseicollis, assembly GCA_002631895.1. Lineage (NCBI taxonomy): Eukaryota > Metazoa > Chordata > Aves > Psittaciformes > Psittacidae > Agapornis > Agapornis roseicollis. The sequence goes on along the minus strand of NDXB01008546.1, from coordinate 13,969 downwards.
CATAGCAATATGAAATTCCTGGGAGCCAACCCCATGGAATTCATGCAATTGTAAAACAGTTGATACAGATTTTCAGTTCAGGCAATTGAACTGATATGATCATGTAGCAGCTCCTAGATCTATAGTACTGCACGAGTTTCTGGACTATAACCAACAGAACCAACCTTCTCTTTGTCCATGTCCATCCTCTTTGCATGTCCATGTGAACATCATTGTTTCCAGGAGGTTTAGATTCATATTAAATGCTTTGACATCTTATATGGAAAGCTTTGTGGTACTGCAGAAATGCATCACATGTAGTGGCATGTTTTTCTTAGTGTTACTGCATCTTTAGTGAGGATTGCAAACATCCTGTCTGTCTTGTAGCCCTGGGGTTCATAGCTTTGCTAAGATGCACAATTTGTGGTTTTAAATCACTATGTGTATACATATATCACTTTAGTTCCTGGCAGTATCTCGGTAGGAGATGAGCATTGCCCCTAGAGAGCTGTAGTCCCCAGTAAAAGGGATTTGTGAAATGTTAACCAGAGAGTCAGTCTCTATGAACTCAACAGGTTTGTTTGCAGATCCCAGTTACTGAGATTCAGGTACAGTGCCAGCCTTCAGCAAGTCTGCTCTTGTTAATTTTATACAAACCTAAATTCATTTTTAATCTCATTCTTTTTGTTTTATACATTGATATTGACATGTGATTCTGCAGTGGAAGCTTTAATAGTATGTTTGCTTGTGCTGTAGAAAATGCCACATGCAGTTTCCTCCCCTGTTCTAATGTTGATGCTCAGCAAGGTATGCGATGAGAAAAAGTCCATTTCAGTTGATCCTATAGGACCTGTTTCAATGCTGTAGGGTATTAGCAACATCTTCCTTCACTTGAATACATGGTGAGTGTGGTGAGAGAGGAAATCAAGCTTCTTTGTGGTATCCCACTTTCTGTACACCACTCTGAAAGGCAAAGTTTAGGCCAAGCTGGACAACTCTCACTGGGGGAAACCTGTGAAAAAATTCTTGAAGCACCTGGTTCCTTTTATTTACTGAATACTTGCAGATACTCATTTCCTGCTCCATAGGGCCCCAGATGTCTTCCTTTTTTGTTTAATCCAGACATTCCCTGCTTTCTTCAAGAATCTCAGTGTTGTTTCTTCAGGGAAATAGGCATCTCAGCTGCAGTAGAGATAGTGCAGTGGCAGAGGCAGCCTCCCTACTCCTGTGTGTCCTTTCTATGCCTGGACACATTTTTATCATGTGAAATCGGGGGTCCTGTTTTGGAGAGCTTTCAGGTAAGTACTCCTCCTAAACTTGCAGATCCTTCCATGCTACAAGGCAAATCTAGAAAAGGGGAGCAGTTATTTGTTGCCTAATATATTTAAATTCTGGATTAAGAAGTGCATAGTTAAGCTCAGCAGGGTATCTGGCAGTCATGTTCTTATCTCAGACTTTGATTGCTGACCCATGTGCCTTATTTCCTTGCATGTGATGGAAAGGTTGAATGTTGTAAGGCTGTGCTATGAGCTGTTCACTTCATGTTTTCCAATGTCTGTGTCTGGTTAGATTCAACCAAAGTGGTGTTAGCATGTTAACTCAGGGTTGCAATCATTTTCTGCTTAGTTTACTGAAAAGGGCTCTCCAACAGCTGGTTTGTTTGCAGTGTGTTGTATGTTGTCCTGTCTTCTGTGAAAAAGGCTGTAGCTGAGGGCATGAGAGCTACATTTTGGGTTAGGTAGACAGCTGGAGTGAAGAGTGTAGGAAATAGACTGCATGTGTGCATCTTACGGGAAGCATGGAGAATAGGAAGACAGTCAGTAAAAGCCTGTCATGGCAGGGACTGGGAGAGAAACTAGCAGAGAAACCAATGTACCTGAGAGATGACAGAAAATACACAGTGGTTTCCTAGAAAAATACCATTGTGTGGGTTTGCTGAGAAGTCCTAAATCCCCTTCAATGACACTGGGCATGGGAAACTGTCTATTCTGTCTGTCTGATCTGAGTTTCCCCTGCTTTAAGTCGTTGTTTTTTTCTGGTTTATATTCCAGTACTAACTGTTTCACAGTTCACAGCCACTTGGGTGTCTGTTTCTCCTAAGGAAACGTGCAGGTAGATCTTTCATGGCTGGCTCAGGTAACCCAGATACCTCTGCACCTGATTAAACTTGGAGGGACTGGGTAAATGCTGCATTCTCAAAATACAGCAAGTACTTCACTCCTTGGCTGTTGAGTTCAGCCAAACAATGACTGGGAAAAGCAGGCACTGAACATTTAGTCGATGCCATGAGCAGAGGAATTACCTCTGAGATCTTTCTGGGAGGCAGTTTACTATTTACAATAAGGAAAACCTTGGTATTAGTCTGTAGATACTGTATATATAATTCTTTCACCATTGAAATTGCAGAACAACTTAGAGAATTGACTACTTTGCAAGGACAGATCTGCTTGCTGAGTACCTTGGAATGAGCATCTCTGAAAACCCACAGCTCTGTTTCTGAAGGTTTAAATCTGAAACAAGGAAATCATGGAATGGTTTGGGTTAGAAGGGACCTTAAAGCTCATCTGGTTCCAACCCCCTGCCATGGGCAGGGGCACCTTCCACCAGATCAGGTTTCTCTAAGCCCCTGTGTCCAACCTAGTCACTGCCAGGGATGGGGCAGCCACAGCTTCTCTGGGCACCCTGTGCCAGTGCCTCAGCACCCTCATAGTGAAGAATATTTTCTTGATGTTTAAGGGAATGTTTGTAATAATTTGGGCATCTGAGAGAAGCCTCATGCATTTTTCTGAATCCCAGAATAGAATGGAGATGTTTGTCAAGCTTTGAATAAATCAAATGCAGAAACAAACTGTACAGAGCTTTTTGTTTGGTACTCACAAAGTACAACTGACCCAAAAGTTGCTCTGATAGAAAATGTTTGTCTACTTGTGGATACTGATATAAACCGATACAACAGGCTGCTAAGCTCGCTGTCATCTCGAACATTGCTGGAAGCCACAATGAACTGCAGGGTGGTGATTCAGCTAATGTCCAACAGAAGGGGGAATTTGGCCTCATGGCAAACGTGGCTCTTAATTATTACTGTCAGAGACTTGTTGACTGAGAAGCCTCTGCTGGTAGTACAAGTCATATGGAATCCTGACACTGTTTACAGTGAAGATCTTTATAATGCCTGAGCAGGAATACATAACATTAGCAGTGCTGGTTGGGAATGGATCCCAAAGGCAATGATCTTGCAAATACACTGTGCCCTGGAACAAAAACTAGTAGGAGAGCATGATCCTGATCTACCTCCCCAAATGAATATGATGAAATGGGGAAGGCAGGTGGAATAAATAGGATGATGAAAGAGGAGAGATAGCATGAATTTGAAAAGAAAAGTAGATTTATTAGTGAAAGGTGCAGTGGTAAATATATCTTGTGAAAATTTCCATGTCCACAAAGTTCTGTAGGTGTACAAGCTAGTATGTGGTTTAAAGCCAATAGGGCATCCAGGGACAATCTATATAATGTGGCCTTTCCTGATCATTTTATACTCACAAGTCTTGTTTAATATGGTCAGACACCATGGAATTTAAAATTTTTTAAAGAAAAGAATTAGTTCTTCAAATTTCTATCAGAAACATATAAAATCCCAGCGGCTTTCTTACAGGGAGGGCAAAGAAACATCAGTGTTCTTGCCTTTAATCAGTGACAGCAGGTATTAGAAGTAATGCGTTTTTGTGTGTTTCTGGTATTTCTAGTTCAAGCATGATGTGTCCCGGTACATGAGCAAGCGTGCAGTCACCTCTGAACAGTAATACCAGCAATCTCTGAGGAGTGGGTGGGCGATGACAGAGAAAATGCCTCTTATGCAAGGCAGCTGCAATTCATGTTGAAAACTCATGTTCAGGCACACCAATCCAGAGCAAAGTAATAGTTACAGAAAGGAAGGACTTGATGAAAACATCATGTTTGCCTTTCAGGCTGTGGGGTTTGCTTTGTTGGTTGTTTTATTTGCCTTTTTTATTTTTCTTTGCAATAGAATAGGTTGTTTATATTCCCAAGTTTGGAGCTGATGGAAAGCAGGAACATCTGATCTGCCTGCTCAGGTTTATCTTGTGGTACCATGGTTAATAGACAAGAAGTAGCAGAATGGTATTTGTGCATAATTTTTTATCTAGCCCAAAGGGGTTTTGCATATTTCTGTCCCACCGGGGTTATTACCATGATAAGAGCATGATGTGGTTTAGTCATGTCCTTATAGTGAAGCCAGAGTGAATGGAAGCTTAGGGCGTAGCCACCTCTTTATATACTTTGTGTTGTACTGCTAATGAGTAGAATGCTCATGCCACTTCTCTTGACTCACAGTGTTGCTCCTAACACTGAAGTGTTCCTGGCAGTGGTATGCCTGTGTGATCTGTGGGCAGTACTGTCACTTGTATCTATAGGATTAAGAGTTTCCTGTATAGTGGCATCGTGCCCGTGCAAGTGAATGTCAGGTACAGCCAGGGGTTTCCTTTCTGCCACCACATATCTGCTGTATTGCGTGGGGCACAACATGCACAATCGGTGACTATGCTTCATGGAAGTATCTTGTCTGCCTTATAGGCATATGTCTTAGAAGGATGGTTTTCTGAAGGAGCTCTCTATAGTTTGGCTGAAAGTATCTTCTTTCCCTGTCTCCTCCTTCCCTGTAAATCACAAGGGCACACATATACATCTGTTTTCTCTTCAGTTCGATAGCAGGTGGGGTGCTCTGCCTTTCCTCGGCAGATACTCTGACATTCCTGCAGACTTTGAGTGCAGAACTTTCAGGATTATAAATAACAGCTTGAAAATGAGCAAACTTCCTAACAACTAAGTAGCAATGAAATATTTTACTAGGCATATTGGGTGGCTTCATGTGAAAATATGAACCCCTTATAGTTAATCCACATAAATGCTCTAACTTGGAAATGTTTCATAATTATAAGTCAAGAAACAAACCAAAGCATTGGCTTTTTAAATGAGGGGTGTCTGAGTACAGTGGGAAGGTGTGTCTGGCATGACAGGTCAGTTAACCTGTCCACTCCCAGTTGTCCCAACAGGACATGGCCATTCTATTTCTGAGCAGGTTTTCTGGTACTCCTTTGGCAGGTGATGGGCTGATGGCTCCTGGGAAAGTGCATGGCTGGGAGCAAACTACCACTGGAAGAGCAGCTTCTCTAGCTCCCAGATCTGAGGAAAGAGAGTGTATGGAGATGGCCAAATTAATATTGCTGTCAAATGACTCATTCCTGGCATGGTCTCTTGAAGGGTTGCATGGTTAAGGAGCACAGCACACTGTGTGTATAGAGAATGGTCTTTCTGGACATCCCCAGTATATCCAATTATTTGTAGTCATATCAGACACAGGTCAGATGGCATGGTTGGAACCCAAACCATTCTGTGATTCTATGATTCTCTCTCACTATCTTCTCTACAGCACACACTTTTGTGGTGCTGTGTTTGCAGTTGTACCTGGTATGTGATCACTGAAAAAAGGTATAAAATGGAGACAGCTACAGACTCCATCCCTGAGAAGAAAAATTGCCCATACAATGGTCTTTCTACAGTTTGACTGTTCTTACATGCCTATGGGATTGGTCTCGGTAAACTGCTACTGAAATGGTGCCACTTTTGAATAGATCACAAGGCTCTGGCACAGGAGGATGCCATTCTTAGGTGTGTTTGTTAGACATTGAAGAAAGAGCTGACAGTCTACATATGTCAACCCATATGAAGGCAAACGTAGGTCAGCCTTGATGTCCAGTGCCCTCTCATTGTGCTTTTCTCCCTATGCCTCTGTGGCATGTGGGGATTGTTCTGCTGGTGAAGAATGTGCTGTTAATTATTGTAAAACCACTAAACCTGGATTTTACATTTGATTCCCGTGAAACATTCAACAAGCCTTAGTTTAGGGCATTAGAACATGCAACAAAAACATCTTAGCAGGGGAGAGAGTCTTCCCATCTCATCCTCTCCTTTCCTTCCCATCCCATTTTCTCCTCCCATGCAGCCCTCACCCTCACTGCCTGCATGGGAGGAGCACTGTATTTCCTGCCCAGCCAGACAACCTGGGCTGGAAGGCAGGAGTCCTTTGAGTGTCGAGAAATTACTTCCTGTGACAAGAGGCAAAGTGTCTGTGATGTACCTCTGTGCTCTTGTTCAGAGGTACTGGGAATACCTGTGGACCTATATAGTGGTGGCAGTGAAGACTGGGGAGTTCCGGTTGCATCTTCCTGCTGGTTTATGTCCTATGTATTGCTGGAACTGTGAAATCTCTCAGGCCCCTGCAGTCAGTGGCTGATCGTGAGATTTGGCTGGTACGTGAGTGAAACCCGATGACTCCCTGAGGACTGTTCCCCAGTCTTTGGATGTGAAAGATCAGAGGATTTTTACAAGCCAGGTTTCAGCTGCTTCCTTTGAAGAAACAATGAAGAAGTTTTCAGGGCCTAGGCAGAGTTTGGTATTGCAGAGATTCCAGTTCAGGCAGCGGGCACAGCTGCCAGGGGAAGATTTTACCACCTTTGCTTTGGCACTACAAGAATTGGCATCAGTCTGTGCTTTTGGCTGTTGGCAGGAGGAGCTGATCCTGGACCAGCTGATTGACAAAGCAGCAGACTGGCGAATCCGGGAGAAGCTCTTGATGAAACTTGGTACCTTAACTCTGGCCCAGGCAGTAGAGCTGGGATCGCAGATGGAGAGAGTGTCTCAGAAACCTTGTCCCGCCTTTATTTCAGCTTTGACAAAGCAGTGGGAGAACTGGAGTGGCACTAGTAATACCTGGAAGATAAGAAATGATAATTGCTGTATTCATTGCTACTGCTGGGGAAAGAAAATAGCCCCTGCTCTCACTACAAAATACGACCAAGAGAAGCAAAATCAATTCATCCCATCTTGTCACAGCCCAGCATCATCTGCACCAGTTATGGGGAGACATCACTTGGTCTGGGACCTGAGATATCCTGCCACTTCACATACAAAACACAGGAGGGTCAGGAACCTCCAGGTAGGCTGTTGATTGCAAAGTGACTAGAAAAGGGTGACAGAAAACTGAACAAGGGCATCTGGGACCAGACTGTTGAAACTGTGGATCTGTTGTTATGCAGAATCCTAACTTGACTAAATTGCAGTCCTGCAGGTTATCATGCAGCTATCCATCACTACTTCAACACTTAAATAAAACCCTTTCCTCTCTGGAATGAAGGTTTTGGCTGCCTGATGTTGCATGCAGTGACTTTTGCTTTTTGTCTTTTGCGAGACTTAAATCTTGTGTGGAGGCTTTTGGTGAGGTCTTAGCAATAGCAGAAGTGGTGCCTTCACTGGAGGCTTCTGCTTAAAAGTGCTGGCAGAGAAATACTGCTATCAGTGGAGTTTTGAACTTGGTACAAAAGGAGGCTGTTTGATGCCTGAAGAAAATCTTCTTATCCCTTTATAATACATAGGAACAGAATTCATTTCTGTAAGAGCTAAGATTTGTGGAAAACTCCATTGCTTCTTATCTATTGTGGTTTAGAATATAATGGTCATGTGATAAAGTGTCAGATCGATATAGATATCTGTAAATAAATACATATAATAATAAATCATATGTAAGGATGGGACAGGCCAATGGGCATCATAGATATAAGTCCATATTTGGCGTACCTGTGGAATAAGACTGAGTAATAGAAGTTGTGCTGTAACATCTCAGTTCACAGTATTCTGCTCTATTTTAGCCTAGGCTTCCTACTTCTGTCTAGTGGCAGGAGACAGGACAGGAAGATCAGTTCCTTTCTCTTCTTTCTGCTTTTCCTTTTCCTCTTTCTTTTTCTTTGTATGTGTGTCTTGGTTGGTTGGTTTTATTCCTTTTTCATTAAAGGACATATGATTTTAACAACATTTTTGAGTCTGATAATCACCCTCTACTTGATTCTCTCTGTCAGATCAGTGGAACTAGCCATTTGTGTAAGGTAATAACATGGTTGGGAAGAATGGATACAGGGATAAGGAAACTTGATGGAGCCAGATCCAAGAAAAGGACAATTGGTAGCAGAAGTGGTAGTAAAATAAAAGAACCCAAAGCAGCGTGTATATGGCAATGGACTCTTCAAACAAGGTAATTATCATTGAGCTGCACAGAGGCAAGCTGAAGTAGTCTCTGTCCAAAAGGCTAAGAGGAAATGGTGGTTTTGAGTGGTTTTAAGATGTTTCTCCCTGTGCTGCTTGCTTTGTCTTCGCTGAACTCTGTGCTATGTGCTGAAGAGGCAAGCTGCATCCTCTCATAGCTGCCCTCTCTTCCCTAAGGCAATTATTTGTGATTAGCTACCATAATGTAATTAAATGTTTAGGCTGTCCTGAGCAATTGAATATTGTACCTCTAATGCCTCTTATTAGTGCTATTCCTGTCAGGTAATCAAAAAAATTACTGAGGTTAAAAAATATCTGGTGCTTTCTGTGTATTCAGCATTGAAACAAGTGAAAAGGCTGACTGAAGAGAACATGAACTGTGCTCTGATCTGGAGCAGTGATAGCAGGATCTTCAAAGACCTAAAAATGCATGATTTGCATCTTTTTACTTCCTTTTAAATGTCACTTGATCTTTGTGGTTATGAGCAGAGTTGAGGTCTGTTTTGTTAACTAAAGTTTTACAGCTTTTTGGATGTTCACACAGGTCTCTGTGCATTTTTCTTGAACTGATGGCATCAAATGAGACACAGCTTTTGCAAGGTTTTTGTTGACCTCGTAATGGTTCTAAGGCCAGTTCTGTGCCAAGCAAAATCACTAGGCTATAGGTACTGTAGTCCTGACTCTGCAGTGCTGAAAGCTGGAGTTTGGTGTAAAATGCACATGTTTGTTTGAATTGATAAGCTTCCAAATTTTTCTGTGTATTCAAGTGGCTAGGTGAGGAATTGTGGTGTGGAGCAATGGGATCTTTCTCACCTATGACTGTTCCCTACCACACGGGGTAGTTTGCTACTACCTAGGTAAATATGCAAGGCAGTTTGGGAGCCTGGGTGCAGTTGAGGAATGAATGACTTGATATAAACCCCTCCACTCCTGCTTCCTGCTCACAATCCTGCTGGCCTGGATTTTCTTCTGCAAGATCTTTTCCTCCTTTCTGCACATTGCCAAGTTGGAGAAACTGTGTGTGATAATTTAGTACACCTTCTTACATGATCTACAGCCCTAACCTTACAATACAGAAAGCCAGGTCCTTCTCACTGAACTAATCAATGACATGCTTTGTTGCTAAAGTTTAGGGAATCCAAAATGAACACTTCAGCTGCAATCCTACAATCTCCCTTGGTATTAAAAAGGTATGACAGACCAAGAAGCGGTTCCTCCACCTGAAGAACTAAATGGATATAACTTGTGATCCTAGTTAGGTGCCAGAGGACCTAAGGTATGGACAACTTCTGTCCTTTTGGTTGGCTGTCATATTGTAGTTTTGAGGCTTGAAATGAAAAGCTGCCGTTAAAAGAACTGGGTGGTATGTGCTGTTTTGCAGTGTGACATCTTTTCTAAACTAAAGTGTGGGTCTGGTTCTTTGAGGCTTTTCTTCTATGTCATGCTTTCTAGACCCCTCATCTCTTCAGGGGATATTCTTGGGCCCTGTCTGAGCTCCGCACCTAATATGTGGTTACCTCTGGTTGCAGAGAGCAATGTAGGCTGCTTGAGCTGCAGTACTTTGCTTATGACTGCTCTTCATGTCACCTCTTTTACAATGGTGTATCCCCCTAGGCCTGCCTATCACAGTAAAACAACTGAATGAGCATCTGTAAGTTAGTAATTACTGAATTAGAGGGCTACAAGGAGCCCAAAAAGGTCTTCTCATCTGTCCTTCCATTGAGGTCAGTTCTACCTATGTCATTCCTCTCAGATGTGTATCTAATCTATACTTAAAAGTCGGAAAGCGGTGGTGGCTCCATGCTATTCCCTGGGCAATCTTTCCAGTTTTTCATTACCCATACCGTTGGTGTTTTTTGATTTTCTCTGTTTCAGTCTTGTCTGTTTCCTTTTAGTCTTGTTTTATCTGTTCATACATTTGGAGAGAAGATTACTACTTTGTATCAGTAGTTAAAGATTCTTTTTACATTGTGTTCTCTTTCCAAACTGCACACTGTACTTTCAGTATTTTTCCATAGCTTTTTCATCCTAGATCATTTCTTGCTAGGACAAAAGGGAATGGTTTTACACTGACAGAGGGGAAATTGAGATCAGACATTAGGAAGANCTGTACTTTCAGTATTTTTCCATAGCTTTTTCATCCTAGATCATTTCTTGCTAGGACAAAAGGGAATGGTTTTACACTGACAGAGGGGAAATTGAGATCAGACATTAGGAAGAAATTCTTCCCTGTGAGGGTGCTGAGGCGCTGGCACAGGGTGCCCAGAGAAGCTGTGGCTGTCCCATCCCTGGCAGTGCTCAAGGCCAGGTTGGACACAGGGGCTTGGAGCAAGGGGTCCCTGCCTGTGGCAGGGGGTTGGAACCGGATGAGCTTTAAGGTCCTTTCCAACCCAAGCCAGTTTCTGATTCTATGATTCTTTTGACTATTGCCACTTGCTCCATGCATCCTGATAGAGAATATGCATAAAGCTTTCTTGAAGGTTCCCGCTGAGGCCTTACCTGTGCCAAGCTTAGGTTCCCTATGCCACTGTAAATGCTGTATCTATTGTTTTAGACACATATTCTGGGATTGTAAGAAAATCCCTGGAAGCTACGTACATGAATGAGGCAGGAGTCTTGTGGCAAAAGCAGAGTTGGTGATTATAGTAACTCACCCATGTAGTGAGTTAGAAATCTAATCTAAATCAAATCAAATGACCTCAAATGAAGTCATCACTGTGCTTAAAGGTTCCTGAAAATGATCAGGATCTCAGAGAGAGAAGGGGGTATTTTGGTCGCACATTCATACAGCCCTTGTGGATCTTGAAATATAAGGCAGGGCTTATGTGACTGCAGTTCATCTCATGAGTCAGGAGGTTTCATTCCCCTGTGCCTAGTCATTTCATCTTGTATTTACAGTGCAGCTCTGAGGTCAGCAGGTGTTACCATTGTTTTACAGAGGAGGAACAAAGATGAAATCAGCTATCCAGGGTCAAAGGAGAAGTGAGGTATTAAACTGGATACTAGGTAACTAACATCAAAAAAGGCACTGGAGTCACTTCCTAAGCCCCAGCAGATGAATGGCCTTGCACCCATATGTAATAGTGTGCATTGCATTTCACCTTTGGTCCAGATCTGAACCCCTGGCAGCCACTCAACAAGAAATGCTTGCTCTTCCTTGCACTGAGCCATGTGGACACAGGAAGGGTTTGAGCTTGAATAGGAGCAGTGCACTCTGATCATGCGTGTTGCAGCTGCAGGTCAGGCCTAACATTGATGCAGTTCTTGTCCCTATAGTGGTGGTGTTAAAATACCTGTGAATAGCCCTTCTACTTGTGGTCATGTGGGAAGAGTTTGCAAAACAGGTCTTTGCAAAGGGCACAACTTCCTGCAGCTGACCCCATGCTCTGTAACAGTGTTGCTAGTTGAAGTTTTTCTTGGAAGTTGTTTTATTCAAATTGGTGTGTTATTTCTGCTTTGAAAAGCTCACTGAGGAGATTCTCAACCGCTGTGAAGAGGAGGAAGACAAAGAGCAGGTTGCTGGCACTGAAATCTCATGTCACCCAGCTAGCTTAAACTCAGACAAGTTATAAGGATGCAAACTTGCTGGATTCAGTTCACTTCCTGAACTCATGAGCAAGACTTAGTCTGTCTTTGTTTCAAGTCTGAGACTCATCCTTCCCATGTTCCTCATTTTACTGCTGACTCCAGGTCTGATGCAGTCTGCTTATAAGAACTGCCTTCGGTTACAAAGCCTGTCAACCGACTTTCTGTGTAACATTAGCAATAGTCCAGAGGCCAGCTCATTACCTTTAGGGCAACTGTGTGAGAACCAACTACTGGAGGTCAGTAAGGGCAGTTGGGGAGAGGAAGTCCTAATGTATTTTATGTATATGGAGTGATAAAGAGCAGGAGTTAACCTGGAGATGAAGGGCAGTGACAAGAAAAAGAGGAAAAAAGCCTTTTCTGACTATCAAAGGCCAGACTGACTTTGTTGGCAAAGCTCCTAGTTAAAGCTACCCAAGAGCATTAGTAATGGCAAGTCAGGCTGGGACATATGAAAGAATAATGATTTATTCATATTATTTATTATTACTCGTATCACATGATAGGGGTTAATGGTTAACTGAGTGTCGCACAGAGCCCATCTCACTTCTGCCTTCTCCTAGAGTGCATTCCTCCCTGAAAGGCAATAAGAAGGAATCTACAAATGTTAGGTGCATTTCTGTTCTGCTAGCCCTGGCAGTCCCCAGCTGATACATATACAGGCCTTTTAGTCACATCTCTTTCCTCACTGCCCTTGAGGTTTTCTCCTTTGTTTGCATAGTAGTCTGTGTGAGGAGACTTCAGAAAGGCATTAGACTCCTCAGAGAAATGAAAAGATAAAAGTAATGAACAGGGGCTGAGGTGGGTGAATTCCTGGCTCTGCTGCAGATGTTCTGGTATGACTTGAGCAAGTCATTTAAATATGTAAAATGAAGATTGTTTGTCCTCCCTCTCCCTGTTTCCCTACCTTTATCATACATAATTAGACTATAAACACTATGGGGCAGACACTCTCACTGTGTTTATCCAGCACTTAGTACAATTAGGTCATGGCGTTTGTAGCATCTAGGAACTCAGCAGTATGATGTGCCAGAGGAAGGATGTTTGGTGTAATAATATTGCAAAAGGGCTGATAAAAAGGAGTACCATGACCACAGAAATACTAGTTCAAAAGCAGACAACATAATCAAGAGGAAGATGCAGTTGCTGAGTGTATGGGGCAATATCTGATGATGCTTCTGGCAATGGTAGGAGGAGGTCAAGAAAAGCAGGATTGGTACCAGTCACTGCTTTTTGTCTCCCAGGCTTTATCCTCTCCTTCAAAATGCTCTTTTAATTAACAGTTTGATTTATAACTGTCTGCATAAATGATTTCTTGGTTAAACAAAGAACGCTTATGGCTCTAAAAATGGACTGGTTAGATTGTAAGACAAACATGCCATATATCTAACAACTTCGCACTTCCAGCTTCTCTTCAGACCCATACTTGAACACTGAAGTCCTGATCAGCGAGGTAACATCAGTAGGTATCTTGTGGCTATGTGTGCACACATACACTTAGGATTTCTTGGACCACCCTGTCTTTAATGGAGTCTTTTTTTCCAATAGCTTTTTTCTTTGGAGACATTTCCCTTGTCTTTAAAGTTTTTGTTGTTTTTCTACTCCTCCAATTCAGCATTCTTTCTATAATTTCTCAATGACACTCAAGGAAACAGAATGGCTTCTAAAGGAAAGAACTGAATTGCAGAAAAGGTAAATACGTCTGTGCTAAAGTGTGCTCAATCTCATGTAAGTGCATCTGCCTTGGAGAGGGATTAATGGCGAAAGACAGAGGTAGATGCTCAGTTGCCTCCATGACTGAGGTAAGAGCTTACTCTCCAGTTGCATAGGAGCTCACAGTGATGAGTGATGTTTCCTGCTCAGATCTTCACACTCTTTTTTCTACATGAACACAGTGACTTTGGGAACTTTTGGGGTTTTTTTTCTTCTAGGGCAGTCCTGAGCTTTTCTGTGTTAAAAAAAGATAGAGGGAGGGAGGGAGGAAGGCTATTGACTTGGTATTATAGGGCAAGCAAAATGTCTCCCTGTTTTCATGAGAAGTTAATCAGAAATCTAGCAATGTAAGCATTCTGTGTGTTGAAGGCAGTAGTTCACGGAAGCAATACATTATTGCCTTTTAAATTTGCCAGCAGAGGGAGCATTGCAATGCAAGGAATGCAGATGCAGGGAGGTTGCTGGAGTCTGAATTTGAGCTGTTCACATTCCAAATTTTATTTGACCTGTTATACTGTTGTGTTGACAAAAAAAAAAAAAACCAAAAACAAACCAAAAAAACCCAACCCTTTTATATTTC
>NDXB01008545.1:0-15543 GCA_002631895.1 Agapornis roseicollis | reverse complement strand
CAATAGATAGTTTGGATGTTTCACAGTGGGGCTATAACTGTGCATAAATATTGCTGTCCTCTGTCTCTTGGGGTACGTTTAAGCCATACAAAGTGTGGCAGAGCCCAGTGTCTCCTTGGTCCTGTCTTTGCTCTCCACTTGTCACAGAGACACTGAGAAACTATTAACTGATTAAATGTGGTGATGCTCAGAAGCAGTGTGTGGCCCAGCTTTACTGAACTTCGGTAGATGAAGCGTGTCTGTTGAGCTATATTCCTACTGGGGAGAGATGCATTATTCCTACTAGGAGATAATGCACTAATTATGTTGCTTTTGTGGCATTTTTTGGAGTGTCACATATCTGCTGAAAGAGGCAGCGCATCGAGTGACTCTTGTCCCAAGCACCCTGCAGTTTGTGCCTCACCCTGCACACATAGTTCTTTGGACCATTTAGCATTAACCAAATCATGCCTGTGGGCCTTTTGCAAGAAACAGCTTGTGATTTCTGCCTCGGGAGGCCTGATCCTGCTCACCAGCATCTTCCTGGCAAGGAGGAAGCCCCTTGTCAGTGCAGCTTATTCTCTCTGCCTTCATCCCTGTGGTGTTTTAACAATCAGCTCGGCTTCCCGTAGTTGGGATGATGGTCTGGGGAAGGTGGGTTGTATCCAACATGCCAATGTGGCTGTTTTAGTGTCTTTTCTGCTCTGGTCCTGGGCAGTGCAGAGCTCAGCTGTGCCGTGCAGTTCTGTACAATCTCCCCAGCATCCTGCCCACAGACAATCACTCACTGCACATTACCAGGATGTAGTGGCAAACTTATGTACAATTTCCCTCTGTTCAAATCAAAGAGAAATACCATTCTGTGAGAGAAATGGGCCTCAACAGAGCTGAATGGCTCAAAGAATGGGTCCTATCAAGATAGATAATCTTCCCTAGTGATAAAGAAGTGGATTGTAAAGCGATTGGATGTTGAGGGTACGCTGACCTTAATCTCCCTTTAACTTTGCTTTTCTCTCCCATCTGATAATAGTGGAGAAAATATAACATGTGCCATAGGAGATTACACACATCCTGCCACACTTTGCAGATGGCTGATAAACAAATCAGAGACAATGCTAAAATAATTTAAATGCCCACAAAAATAAAGCGGTGTGTTCAGCTCCTTTTGTGAGGCTGTGGCTAAGGAAACAGAGCCAGCAGGCCTGAAATGCACAATATAAATCTAAGTAGATCTTATTAAGATTCTGTGTGGCTGTTAAAGCATCCTCAGCAGTTGCTTCCAGCTTAGCGTCACTGCTAATGGGGAAGAGAGAAAGAGATTAGTTTAGGCTACTTTGAGACACCACAGATATATGCGGGAGGCATCCTCTGGTTCTTGAACTTCTATTTCACTGACCTGCTATGTGACGAGTGGAGTGCCAAAAATACAGAAGACTTGGCACACAAAATCTATGTCTACTCTATCTATCCTGTCTAGGCTGAAAAAAAAAGCCCTGAATAAGCCTTGGAGAGTCAACAAATCACTAAACCAGCAGCTAAAAGAGGAAGTTCAGCACGAGTTCAAGTCATTAAAATTCCCTTTAATGTATGTTCTTGCAGACCAGTGGGCTGAGCGGGATCTTGGCAAGGAGAGGGATGTACGTGCACTTACACTCAAGTAGAAAATGGACAAGGTTGATGTAACTGAACTTCAGTGTTGAAGCCTGATCATTCCTCTCGTTTGAGATGGCTATGTGGGAAGAAAAGGTCAGTGGTGCCCCTCTGATCTGGAGATGGGGAGAAATCTGCTTTCTGCACAGCTTCCTTGGCAAATCCCCACTTGTGTGCAGAGGAGTATGGCATATTCATATTTTGGGCTTTTTCTGGTAGTAGCATGAGGTCCCAAAGGGGAAAGCAACTAGGTGAATGGATGGCTGTAGTAGAGTGTGAACGTGGACCGTTTAGCTAGAAAACACCTTTTCTTAATGGTAATATTTGGCTAAAAATCAGACAAGGCCTATGAATAGTGACTGTGCTCCTTTTATGTTATTTCACACAGGTAATTAGGGGGAAAAGGAGCTTTAAACCTGCAGTGTGTACCTTGCCCACATTTCTTGTGGCCTCCAATGAGAGTTATGCTCAGGAAGTGTGAAACAGAGCTGGTAACTATATTTCCATCTATTCAATAGTTCTGAGATTGAAAATGATAGAGACAGGACAGAAGAAATAACAGGGGCATCTCATATCCTTTTGTTGCTTCATTAAACGTCAGAAAATGGCAATGAAAAAGCAGAGATTGCCGAATGAGATTTCCAGGCAGCAGGATGATAACATAAAAGACTTTCCTTTGCTTGCACAATACACATGTGGTCAGAAAAATAAAGGCAGCAAACTATCTTACTGTATAATAGGCAAGGTTTTTCATTGCTGTTATTTTGGATGCATTGGAGACTGCTTTACATGAGTCTCTTGTTAACTTTGGATGTGTGACATGCAAATGTATAACTGAGATTAAAAAAATCATGTGATTTCATCCTTCTCCTTGTCAGGAAATATTTTCATTCAGAAGCTCCACAAGTAACATTGAGTAGCTAAGGAATATACAACAAAATATTGTAAAGCTAACTGACATTTTGTGCAACAGTATTAGTTTGTTTTTATTGCTGTTTTAAATAGAAAAGATTTGGTCATTCTTTGCCCCATCAATATGGGAAAAGAAGTAACTAGATCACAAATTCCTGCAAAGCTACCTGAAGGTGCAATGCTTGCTGAAGGAAGGGATGCTCTTTTGTACTTGCAGAGGCATCAGCTAGCCATGGGTGGCAGAACAGTCCAGCATTCTGATCCATTTTTTGGAAGTTATAACATCCAACATCTCATCACCTATTTTCTGAGCCCCATTAAAGCAGTCCCGTGGTTTATTATACTTAAATTGCCCAGGTCTCATCACCCTGGTACAAATATCCTGAGGCAAATCACTGAACCAAATTTGAAGCCAGCTTCCTCACTGGGAAAGGGCTGCCCCTGAGCTCCTGCCGTTGTTTTGTGTAACCTGAGCTACTGAGCTCCCAAACCAAAGGGAGCACATGAGCCAGGAGGATCCCAGCCAGCACTGGCAGCTCAGGTTTTTGGTCATCCAAATCTCAGCTGCTGTCCAGGTGAGCTGCTGCTGATGTTGCGGGTAATCCTCATTAGCTGCCGTGTGCTTTTGCCTTCTTTGCCTTTTCACGTTAACTGTTAAAAAGACATGTAAAACTGTTTTTTAAATCGGTTTTTGAGGCCTGTGTCTCTGTACAGTATTTCACAAGTTACATGGTTCCCTGCACATCTTTGGTTTGTTTTGGCTGTGTAATTATAGTGATGAAGAGGGAGTCTCAAGCAGCTGTCAGCCTTGTCAATCCTTACCCTCCCTGATGCTGGCACCCAGGCTGTAGGCTCCGGGCACATGGTGATACTGGGAGTGATAGCAGGAAGTTGACAATAGACATCTAAATCCCTGCAGCAACATCTAACCTAAAAGCCCAGGATTGCTGCTTGCAAGTAATACATACCACAGCAAAGCCTCCAGCCTCTGGAGTCCAGGTGCACTAGAGCCTTAAGAGAGGGCTGTGCACCCTAATGGACATATGCCATGGATTTGAGCATCTTTTCCTGATTTGTCTGCTCTTGATCCCTTGTTTCAAGCAGCAGTGCTGTATTACAGCAGTGGCTCTTACAACCTTCCTTAGTTGTGTCTGTGCCTATTGCTCAGTGCTTGTGCAGTGAAATGGAAGGCAGCAAGAGTGATGGAGACTGAATGAGCAGCAAAGAGAAACCTGAGCTGAATTCTGGGAGGATAATTAATGGTGCTAGTGGCTCTGAGCAGAGTAAGGGGTTTTGCTTTCTTCTATTATCCACATGGCACTGGGCAAACATGGGGAAACTCCCTCCTTATCCTTCTCTAATTCAAAGGTTTTTCTGAATAAGGACTGGAATATATGGAGAAGTGATAAATTAAATGCTGTGAGTATACTGCTCTGTGCTTATGCTGCAGCACAAAATAGATTGTGTATCTTGCTCCTTTCCTGTTGAAAACAGGAGCTTGTGGTGCTTTCAGCTTCCCTCAGCAGGTGAGGATGCAGACGGATGTGTTCCCTAAACCTGGACACTAGTGACAGTGCCTAGTGTTAGTGAACTGGCCAGGGGATATAGGAGCCTTGAGCAAAAGCAGAATAAACACTCTGAACGTGGTAGGGCTCTGTTGGCATTAGTCCAGGAGAGGAAAGCAAAGGAATTGCCTTCTTCCAGCAGTCAAAAAGCAACAGTAGAGCTGCCTGAAGCAGTTGCTGCAGCCCCTGGGCTGCACTGGCCTCCTTCCCAGTAGAAAATGCAGCTTTTCTGCCTAACTGCAGCAGCTCAGGTTTCCACCTGACATCGCCTGAGCATCCTTCATGGTGCTGGAGACAAGTGGGGTAGGTGGCAGGGATGAGGCTGGCAGCCCAGAAGGATGGATGGGGAGAGCTGCAGGAAACCATCAGGGGTATAACACAGAGATACAACCCAGTGCTCCTAGCTGACCTCCTTAGAGCTAGCCAAATAACTAATGCAATAAAACGAATCTTATACGCACAGAAAATTAAATGCTTCAGGCTAATCCTAAGGGATTTTTTGGAATTTTTCTCTGAAATATCAATATTTTTATGTATATATTTTTTAAAGGCTTGTTTAGAATGAAGTGGAAAAAGGAGGCTGTTTTCTTGTGGCCTGGAGTCAGTATTTAAAAAAATGCAGTTGCAAGTGAAAAATCATGTCAAAATAAAATTAAAAGGTGTCCAACAATGCTCAGAGAATGTCAAAATTGAAGTTTTTAGGTCTAAAGATCAGGTTTTGAACCTGACTGAAACAGCTCAGTGGTTAAACAGAATTTCAGAATACTTGAGTGAGTCCAAATCTGTGTGTTCTAGAGAAAAAGTTTTCTTTCCAAATGAATTCCATAGGCATCACCTCCTGGTCTGTCCTCTAAGTAGGAGGGATGGTTTGCTCCTATTCTTTGGATAGATACTTTTTTGTTCTAATAAGTAAATCTTATGCATAGTGTAAACACACTGAAAAGCACACCCCATAGAATTTTCAGAGATAAGTATTTCAAATCCAGCCTTTCCCAAAGCTCCAGACATGCATTATTTACAACGGAGAATAATAATGTAACAAAGCTGTATTATATTAAAACTGTTCCATAAAATATGATTATAATTTTTTTTGTAGCTTGACTTAAGGTTCACAATTTATATAAAACAATATGAATTATTTTCTTTTACAAAAAATTATTCAGTGTGGGCTCTGTGTATTACAGTTATTAATCTTTCTATTTAAATGCAAATTTTTCCTTTCAACTGAGAGCTAAAGATACTTTTCATACAACTAATAAAACACAACTTTGATGTTCTGATCCCTGAGCAGAGGTGGCTTTCTCAGTTGTGTTTGGGATGTCTCTGCCAGAACATGGTGTTCCTTTGCAGCAAGGATGCTTTCTTCATAAACTCATTGAAAATTATTCCCTGTTAAAAATGAAATATTCATTTGTACAGCAAGGTGTGACTTAGTTGCTTTGGTTGTGTAGTAAGAGAAAAAGAGCTATAAAAAGTAGTGTCCTTTGTGTGGGTAGAGAATTTATCCTCAGAAAATCTTGTTTTCTGTCCTGTAGTGGGTTTGCTGCTTTGAGGAACTTTAAATCAAGATTTCTTTGAGCTAGCTGGTGTCAGCTCAGGCGGGAGATGGTGGGGTGCCTCTGTCAGGGGAGTCAGATGGAGTGGTCAGAGGTGTTTCATCCATCCATGAAGAGATGTCAGGCTTCCCGATCACTGCAGCATCTGTGTTGTTAAGAAGCTGCATGTCACTCCCAAAATACACTATCACCAGAAACTCAAGGGACATGGGAGAAGTTTGCTCTGTGTAAGTGTCAGATCCTCTGTCTAAATTCTCACTCTTCTCATCCACAGAAGAGAGTGGAGGTGGCCCCACTGGACTAGGAGACTTTACTGGGAGTTGCCATCAGCTGGTGTTTTTCAGGTCTCATCATGCATCAAGAATGTGACAGTGCACAAGGAGAGAGGTAACTTCTGCTATCTAGTGTTTTGTGTTCTGAAGCAGAAATCAAAGTTGATTTTGTGATTTCAGGCTAATTTCTGCCAATTCTTGTGCTGACAAATACTATTATTGCACTGAGCATCTCCAAGAACAGCTTCCTCAATAATGTTTATAGTGTCGGACTTTTAGCTACCAATCTTAGTAGAAGTTGAAAACCACACTACACCTCTGTCTTTTACCCTTGCATGAGCAGAGTCTTTCATTCTACCTTCTAAGAAATGCCATCTTGTGCCGGTGAAAAGCTTTCTGATGGTCTCCCAGGTCCTGCATTGGCCAGTGGAGTATGTTGCAGTCTGTTTCCTGGCTGCCTCTTGGGTCTCCCTTGTTAGTTTTGGTCTGATTAACCCTAGGTGGGAGCTTGGCAGCTTCAGCCAGTCAAAATCTGGGTAATTGAAAAGGCTAAAGCAGTGAGTGGTGTTATAATTAACTGGCTGTATTAGGCATTTTACAATCCTGACACCTCGCAAGAGTGGAATTTTAATGAGAATGGAGAGAGGCTCAAAAGCAATCCATTTTTGTGGTGAAGATTGTAATGAAGGTGTGAAATGACGCACAGCTAACTAAACCTGTCTGTAATAGCATCTCTGTTCTAATGTAGTGATATGACAGACTTCAGGAAAAGCAATGCAGTGGGCATATATGTTTATATGTATAATATATATGCACCTTTCCTTACAGTGCAGTTTGACTGAATATTCCTCATGTAGGTCAGGTACCAAAATGTGTAAGCACTGATCTTTGAAAGACAACACTTATTTGCAATGTAAAGGTAAGTGCAGTCCAAGAAATGTCCTAGAAAGGTGTTCAGGTGGAACACACGGGGCTGTGAATACTAGCACCAGGGCCAGCTCTGATATGGCACAAAGTATTTCTATGACCCATGTGCACTTGGACAACCCCCTCACTACAGTCCTAACTGTGATAAATTTCTTACCACTGAGGGGCAGAAAGTTACCATAAATGTATTTTCTTATGATTTGTGTCTCTGGTTATTAAATCTAAAATTTACTGGTAACAGCTGTAAACAGAGTGTACTTTGTGCAGTGGAACCAGCAATTGCATCTCTGCCTTCCTTTGCAAATAACATATCAGATTAGGGTGGATGTGGAAGAGGGAACTGGAATGAGGATGGCACATGCCATGTGGCTACTGGTGACACCTGGGAATGGGTGGCCTTCTGAGGATGTTTCCCTAAATGGATGTTTTTCTGTAGGATCTTGTGTTCCTTGGACTTCATCTTCCTAGGGTTTTATGTCCCACTCCTGCAGGGTTTTACTGTTAGCTGGTGAGGAGCTAGATAGCTGTTTAACACCATGTTCTCCATGGTCAGGAGGTTATTTCTGCCCGCGAAATGTCCAAGAGGTGTCCCCATCATGGATCATTGAGGCTTGCACCAGAAGCATTGCACTGAAAGGGGCAGGCTTCATTTCCAGTGGATAAAGTGCTTATGTAGCATGAGCCTCTTCAAAACAGCATCTTCATGTGGTGGGAACATGAGCCTGCTGACACCTTTGCATTTTCAGCCAGCTGAGCAAGAGTTGAGGATCACACCTCTGGCTCCTCAGAGGTCTAAGGCTTCCCATTAGGAAACCTTGGACCTCTGAGTTAGGCTGGAGCCTAAATGCATCAGTGTGGATTATGGCAGATCATGTCCCAGTTTGATCTCAAAGAGAAAAGAGCTTTTACTGTCTCACCTTAGTTATCTTTTCCTTTTTTAAGTGTATAATCCGTTGTCAAGCAGATAGATGACTGATACAAATGTCAAGCATGTAGATGAAGACTAAAAATTGAGATAAGCACATTGTTAATTGCAGTCATCATATGAATTCCTGAGCCCATAGATTCCAGCTCATGTAATTAATTTTACAGTTTCCTTCACTTGTCAGGACTTGCATGGATAGGTCTGAGCTTTTTCATAGCTGCTTGCAGGATAGAGACTTGATTTCTAAGCTACATGTGTCATGCGTGTGACATATACTGAGGGCTCATGAACCATAATTGTGGAGCATTAACATTCAGGTCTTCTGTGGGTAACTCCTTTCAGTAACATCAAGGTGCTCTAGGAAAGGAGCTTCTTTCAAAGATCTCAACCATATGATTTATGATAAGTAACACTTGTATTTCCATATTATATGTTTCTGTTCTAGATGCTTGCCCTTGTTGGTGCTCAAATTTGTTTTTGTTTAGCATGTCAATGGAACAATACAGTTCTAGCAAAATGTGAGGGCAGACCATGTAAATACTATGCAAGATTTCTATGTACTCTGTGTGTCCTCTCCAATATATTTAAGTGATCCAGCTCTGCAGTTAAAGCACGTCCATTAATACAAGTTAATACAAAGACATAGTTATTTAATGGAAGCACTTCAGTTACATTTTTATAAAGAGAACAAGAGGATCCCCTGAGACACTGTTGTACAAATAAGAAAGGTCAGAAGCTCAATGAGTGAAAGCATGAAAGTGAGAAGTGAGACAAAAATCATGTAGAGTAAAATTCAGTAGGCATATTAGGGTGTATAATATGCTGTTTCTTACATTAAGATGCTCCCTTCAGGAGTGAATTAGCTGCTTTTCCTATGGCAGTTTTCTAAACTGAGATTGTCAGAATTTTTTTGCAGTGTTCAGACTCAAGATAGGAAAAGTCGATTCCTTAATTCTAATTGATGGAGGTGTTGCTTTGATACTTACATTTACTTTGTTCACTACAAGAAAAGCAGAAATTGTCCAGAATTATTTTCCCACGTTGTGCTCCTCTGAGACTGCAGCAGAAACCAGTGATAGTTTTTTGTGTCCGTATTATTTTAGATTAATATTTTCCAAGTGGCAATATATAGAAGCATGAGCCTCAGCAGCTGGCCAGAAAGTAAAGAAAGAATTGAGTTTATGGGACTAAATCCAATCCTTATTCTTCTTCTTTAGAAGCCAGCAGCATAATTCCAACAAGGTGAGACTACATAACACAATGCTGCACTCTGGCTTGTGCCTGTGGAGCTTTTTGGTAATGTGACTTCTGAAATCCTTTATGCCTTTCCTCAAACAAAGCTGTGGTTTCCTTTCTGATCTCCTGAGAGAGCCTAAGAGCAAACAGGGCCACTTGCAGCATGTGCAATATGGGGTTTGCACTGAGTTCATACACTTGAGAGCCTGATTTCATGCAGCTTCACATGCTTTAATTTTGCCCTCATGGTAGCTGTCTCTTGGGGACTGCCAAGTCCAGTGGTCTCATGGGGAAAGTGCATCTGTAAAGAATCCTGGGAATAATCACAGGGAAAATAGTTGCTAAGGAATTATTGGCATGTGTGTCATTGCCATCAAAAGCACTTCCCAATTAATTGGCTCAAAGTGATTGCCGTTGGTAACCTTCTTCTGTCAATCACTGTTCCCATAGGACTCAGTGATGAAACTACTTTGAAACAAGTGTGAAAACACATCTTTTGCAAATTAAATTGCCCTTCATCAGCTAAAAAGGAAAACTAAGGAGGACACTGACTGGCAGAAATAGGGTCTATAGAGGAACTCTGGCAGCACAGAGCTGGAGCTGTCAGCACCAGCTCTTGGTCTAGGGGAATGTGTGGGGCAATGAGATTTAATTGCATTCAGTAGAGTTAGGCTGCAACCTCCACCTCACTATGCTACCACCCTGGGAAGAGATGTTTTCAAAGCAAAGGTTGTCTTTATAAAGCATTTTGAACAATGTATAAATGTGTCCTTTGCAGTCTCTTTCTCAATTACTTTTATCTTCTTACACAGAATTGGAAATATGCAATTCTTTTGATCCCTTAAGTCATTATTATATTACTAAATGCTTCAGAACCTGAGTCACTCTTTCTATCACCAAAAATTGAAAGCGCGTTGCCTCTGCTACAAATAGGCTGTGAGCCAGGGTTTGGTATGGCCTTGTTTTGATGAGGGCTGGTACACAATTTAGCATTTTTAACAGTATTTTTGCAAGCACAAGAGCACAGCCCTGTTCTCTTTCCGAACAATTTACTACAGTGGCTCCCTGTGCAGGCAAACCCAGAAAACAGTCCTGAAACTTCCTTTCAAAGTGTTATTTACAGCCTGTGTAATGGCAGCATGCAGAATGAAGCAATATGAGCAGCGATGCTTCATTTTATAGTGTGAGATCCTCACAATGTGTTCCAGTTTATATTATTTTAGAGATAAGAATCTTTAAATGCTGAAGGAGACTACAGTATACAAGCATTCTATTGGCATATTTCTCTCCTATCATAACCATGGATTCATCTGCTTGCCCTTATGTTAGCAATTTAATTTTAATCCAGGGCAATAATGAAAAAGTGTATTACCAGGGAAGAACAAACTCTTCATAGCCTGTTTTCCTGATATTCTTAAGGAACTGAATTGCATTTTCTGTTGACAATAACAGACTATCTTTAGGTCTTCCGTGAGCATCTATGAACAGCAAAAATAGGTTTTCTAATGTATTGTCAGCCAGAGGAAAATAGGGCTATTTGTAGCTCTTGTATTCGGGGCTGGATCTGGAGCCCTTGTCTATGCCCTGTGGCAACTTTATTCTACAATTTCCTATGAGGAACTTGAGCAGCTCCTGGGACGTGGGAAGGCAGTCCTGCATGAGTTTACATAGTTATGTAAGCTCATGCAGAATGTCATGTAAGCATGCGACCATTGCTGATTGCACCAGGTTCTGGAGTGGTAGCTCCCAGCTGGAGCACTCTGGCTATGGAAAAGAAAGGGGGGAGGCTGAGTTTGGTGCCATGTAGGGAAGGTGCAGAGCATAGTGGAGCATAGGCAGGGAAACAGCATTCAACAAAGGGGAAATTCACCTCAGATGGTGCTCCTTGCCCTTGTAGGAGGTCCAGAATCTGATAGGGATCTGGGTGTGAGCTCACTGGCATGGTGGATTTCTCCCCAGCTCTGATAACCTCCAAGGAATGGAGTGCTGTCCACAGGTATTTTGGGCCCAGGCTGTCATTGCCACAGCACAGGACAACTGTAGCCACATATTTGTTCAAAACTGGGAGCAGTCCACAATCAAACAATACTCAGATCAGAAAGCAAACTTGAGTAAGTGCTCAGGAGTGTTGTAAAAGCAGAATAATTTGGATTCCATTTTTAAATAATTTAATCTCGTGGTATATACAGTACTCAAAATGCTAGAAGATGGAGCACAGTATGAGATTTATTTCCCTTAGTTAATTTTTCTCCCCCTAAACTCTTGCAAATACTCTTCTTACAATTTTGAGATTTATTAAAGAAAAAATCCTAGGGGAAATGTGTACTGTTCTTTATCAAGCTACATAGGATGTATTCCTAAGAGCTGCTCACACTCCTCCTCTATGCACATATCTGAGATAAATTAAGAATGTCACTATCTTTAATGCCAGAACTATTTCTACCTTCCACTGCAAATACGCAGTAATGCATCTAGAATAGCACTGTCAGGGGAAGAAATCGTCACATGAACAGAATTTAGCTATTTGCATTCCCTTTCTACACCCACTTGGTATTTCATTCTCATGGAATATTTTCTTCAGTGGGATCATCTCAGTTGCAGGTAAATGGAGGAAGAAAACTTTTGTTTCTTTATATCTGAACTGGTTCCTGTCCTTGACCTTTCTCTCTCTGACAGCTTGTGCCCAGTTTAGAGCCTTGCAAATCCGTAGAAGATGTTGACTGAAGGGCATTGCACTTACTAAGGGCATGGTGGGTGATGGGGAATTGGTCCCACACGTGGTGATTGTGCTGAGTATAGCCTTCACGTCCTGAGTCTGCACAAAACTGCTGGCTCCAGTGAGAAAGAAGAGGGGAATGGAGACCTGAGAACTAATTTGTGTCTGTGCTTCTGCCTCTGACTAATTGCTCTGAAATTTGCACATGTAATAGCTTTCACTTTTCCTAATACCTTTTACTGGGCTAGCATTTAAAAAAGATGTATTTCCTTGTTGTTAAAAGCCCTAGATGCAAATGGGGAAGCAGATAGAAATGCACTGCTTAATAATTAAAATAGAACCACAAATTTCAGGGAGCATGGTCATGCTCCAAAGAGGCTCCTGTGTCCAAGGCATGTTGCAAGACCAACAAATGCACCCACTGCACCACTCCTCTATGGGAATGGACAAATTAGAAATTTCAAGGGCTATTGAACACTGTGAATTTCCACTGTGGATCAGCACAAAGTTATCTGGCACAGGAGGTTCTGTAACTGTGATGCATTGGGGAAGTTCATATTGTGCAATGGCCCTAAACCTCACCCTTCCAGCTCTAGTATGCAGAGATCCAGCACTAAGGCATGAGTTTTAATATAAAGCAGGTGGGTTACTTGCTGACTGGAGCAGGTTTTTTTGTCTCTTGTTGCCTTTTCATTATTCATGTCAGGATCATCTCTGTTGCTGTTTATATGCAGCATAAATAATAATTAAACCATGGGACAGAGGTGTGATGGTGTGAATGTAAAGAAAAACTCTGATGTTGCAAAGTTAGCAAGGACTGCAGGAGCCCTTAGTCTGAGGAAACATGGTCTATTGCAAATGCTTGGTAGAGAGCAGGAAAGCATTAACATGCAGGCACTACTTTTAAGTGGCCAGAATGTAGTGATTAAAGTGCTCTCACTGTGTGATCTTGGGCCTCTTGCCCTTTTTGTTCCTTAATTAATTTCCTCTCTCATTTACGTATTAATAAAAACAAATTACCTGCTTCATGGGAGGTGAGAGGCTTTATTCATTTATGTTTGCAAACAGCTGTGAGATCTGACAAAGGAAGTGGCTACAGAAGTGAGATGGCTGCATGTAGTGCATGAATGATATATGACAAAGTTTTATTCCTTGGAAGTCTGGTAATTTCGCTTAGGACTCAGTCTTTCTCCTTCTCTCCTGTGTAAATATATTTTTGTGACATTGTCAAATAAGGCACAGCTTTTGCCTTTAGTGTGATATGTAAATGAATGGATGTATAGACAGACACTTGGATTTTGGATTGACCTTTGTTTCAGTGTTCTTTTGTGAGCATTTATGGAGAAAGGCACTGCCCAGTGACTGTGGAGTCATGTATTTGAAAATGACGTTATGATTAAAAATCATTAACACATCCATCTTTATGGAATGAACATGGATTTATCTCCCGGAATGATGCTCTGCTTTCTGCTATTACCAATAGGGTAGCAGCAGTGAAGTTTATCCAGCATGGGACGGAGGTGTACAGATAGGAATTTTCCATGTAGATATGTAGATTTGGTTGTTCTCTACTGTCACAGCTTGCACTAAGATTCAGATTTCTAATTTCTTCCTCCAAATATGAGCTTGATCAAGGTGTTGCAGTCTAGCAAATCAACATGCAGTAGTGCTGGCCAGAGGCTGCCTATATAGTCCATAGCTTTGTCAGTGGAGTGCAGCAAAGGCAGATGCATGCCCATGAAAGGCAGAAATGTGCCATCAGTGAATGCTCTTGATGTCTTTTTGCCTGGTGAATAATGCAAGCAAACATGACATTCCTTCTTACCTGAGCAAACCAGCCTCAGGGTGGAAGCAACATTAAAAGTCAGCACCTCTTCTCTAGTAATGTCTAATAGTAATGTCTCATTCTGGATTTTCAAAGCTATTGCCTTGAGGTTATCCTGTGATATGGAGCGATTCGTGCAGAGGCGCTGCAGTGAGAGCAGCTCAGTGCACTTCAATATGCAGCAAGCTCCTCAGCTGGGGTTCCCCTTGGAGTTCCTCAGCAGACACTAAGGATGTGTCATCCTTTGAGTCATCTTTTACTTTTAAAGCAGCTTTTCTCCATGAAAGCTGTTTTGATTTTTTTAACTCTAAAAACTTTAAGCAGAACTCTGCCTTTCACAGCTCTTTGCCACAGCTTTTTGCACGGGATCAGGTAGGGTGAAAAGGTAGCAGGGTGGAAAGGTAGCAGGTAGCATGAAAAAGTGAGAGCTGCCTCTGAAGCTGCATGGGTCTTCACCTGTTATGTATTTCACCCCTTTTTCATCAGCAGTTTTCTTTGTGCTCCTTCCCAGTCTGCTTTTCCCAGGGATTTTTAGGAATGGCCAATGCCCTCTTGGACTGAACTGTGTGGGGTGGTGTCCTGGGTTCAGCTTAAATTGTTCTTGTGTGTTTGCAGTTTGTCTCTTTTAAATCCCAATCCCTTGGGTGCCTCTTACCCTGTCTCCCATCTCAGACTGAAGCTCAGGTGTCCTGTTTCCTTATCAGTCTTGAATACTCAAGGGTTTATGTTTCTCTTGTGCTTATAACCTAGCTTGACCCTGGGGCAGAAACCTTTACAGGGCAGGGAGAAGAAGAACTGTCTGTCTTTGCTGTGTAAGTGCCCACAGCCTTCCGTCAGCAGCCTCCCCTCATTTGGGGAGAGATTTCCATGCTCTGTCAAGCATCCTCCTTGAGGCTTTGGCTGATGTATAGCATGGCTCCCTGCAGGCAGTAGGAATCTTGACCTCCTCTGCTGAACTCTTCAGGGCCAGGTCCCTGGGCAGCCTGAGGTGATGGGCTCCTATCAACCAGCCCTTTAGAGCTGAGGTCCACGTAACGAGGTGTGTAAAGACCTCCTGCTGATGAGGCCATCCGTGCTGTTCTAGCAGTGTCAAGCTAATTGCACAAAAGGTGAAGCTCCAACACAGCAAGGATTGATTCAGCCGCAGGCCCTACACAGCGGAGAGCGGCTCAAGATGAGGCATGTCATTGCAGACCCTTAATCCAGCAAAAATACCGGGATGCCTGACCTCATTAGGGAAAAAGCCACAGAACGCATCTCACTGGATTTCTCCTTGCTGTGTCCAATGGAAAACTGGGAGCTCGGCCAACCAGCCAGGTATTCCTTCCTCTCCTGCAGAGTGTTTTCCTCTCTGCCTTGGAAACATTCACAGATCCAGAATGAAGCTCATGGAGAGGAAAACTTAAAAATTAATAAATACACATAATGTAATTGTAGTCACAGTGATAAAAGCTGACACAGGGTGTGTAGGGTGAGGGAGTAAGGCAAAGAAAAGAGGAAAATGTTTGGTCTTATCCAGGTCCAGGAGGATTTGTAAGCTCGTTATCACTGTCTCCCTTACATACTGTTTTTATGGGGAAGCTAAAGCAGAGCCAGTGCACACTTTCAGGGCTGCCAGCTCACAATCTGGGCTAGCCATGGCATGACCTTCCCTCTGCCAGCACATCTGGTCCACTTCAGAGCATAAGCTCAGGTTGCACATAGAGTGATATGGATTTTGTATGTGGCAGTGTCATACATTTGTTTTCAATGCCTATCAGCTTCCCTAATGTAGACAATTCCCTGCTTCTAACAGCAAAGAGCTCTTGCTCCAACCTGACAGTTTGGAAGCTGAGGTGTCTACACCTCATGTATTTGAAATTTATGTATGGGAAAGGCAGAGGTGTACTGGCATTTCCATGCATGTGGCTTAGTTCTTGTCGTGGTTTAAACCCAACCAACCACACAGCTCGTTCACTCATTCAACCCCCCTGGCTTGCC
>NDXB01008544.1:12438-23932 GCA_002631895.1 Agapornis roseicollis | reverse complement strand
AAAAAAAAAAAAAAAAAAAAAAAAAAAAAAAGAAAAAGTAAAAGAAAGAGAAAATAAAGAGAAAAGAAAGAGAAAAAAAGAAAAAGAGAGCTATTTTATTAGTAGTGCAGTTCAGTATAATATCAGCTGGATAAGAGTGATGTTCAATTTTACTAGCTGGGGATGTGGCCTGTAGCATGAGTTCCCATTATATGGGACCCAGGTAAGGAAAGCAGTAATCTTTCTGCTGGAGCTATTTGGTGAAAGCCTTCTTGCAGAAGTTGCAGCTTCTTTGAAGGTTAACTTTAGGACAGAAAAACTGTGAACATCACCCCCCAAGGTGTAATGACAATTAAAAAATGTTTCATAAAACCTGGAAGTTAGTGTCAATTAGGATTAGTCTCTCCCATGGTATGTGATCAAATTGCTTTAAAAGCTGTACCTACCACCCTTATTTTTAGAGTCCTACTGCTCCTCTATTTGTCAGTCAGGAGCTGTTTTTTGCCATCTGACAGATGCTGTCTGGGTTGACTGGGGTCAAATTTAGCATTCAGAAGCACTTATGAGCAGCCACATGAGCACTGCCCAGGTCCCAGAGGTAGCCAAGAAGAGAAAACAGAGGGCTTTGGTAAACAGTTCTTTGGATTACGCTTTGGATTCAATTTGTCAGCTGCACCACCAGCAGCAAGAAAAGAGAAACTGAAATGTCACAAAAGATTGTAACCTTTAAAAAGCCTGTTCCATTTTAAAAGGAGACCTCAAAGCCTTGCACAAACCCATGTCCACATACCAGCCTGCAGCAGTGTTTTCAGCCTTCGATGACTTCACTATTCCAGCCCGCAGTCGTGCTGGTCTGCAGTGGTACCTGACCTCAGGAGCCTGCAGGGTGGCATCAGTCACTGCTCTGGCAGTGTCCCCAGAAGGGACCATTGGCTGCCACCAGGAGCCTGATCATACCACTGGTCTGGCCTCTGCCTCTGGAAAGCTGTACACAGGGAAACCCATCACAGCCCACCCCAAACCCGTCAGGTAAGGAACATGGCCATGCCATCAATTTTTAATGATAGAAGTGCATCATAAACACGGCTTTGGTTTTGCAACTGAAAGGCATTTTGGTTGCACATGTCAAAGAAATTTTTGTGGTTTTCCTTTGAATCCCCTTTTAAAGGGATTGTTTAGCTGTTTGAAGAATTAAGATTATACCTAACATATTCCAGTGTGACCAGTACTCCTTGTGAAAATCCTAGCATGTTTTCTGTGAATGTGAAAATGTTATTTCAAGAATGAACAGTCTTGGAATAAAGGTGTCTTGAAATAAAAAACTACTAATGTCATTGACATTTAGACAGCATAAGAACTATCTGCATAAAGAAAATTATGTCTGTAGAAATCATGTAGTAGAAAAAGAGACAAATTGCACCTTTTTGCTAAAAGTATTGGAAGTACTTGAATTTTTTATAAATCAGTCAACTTTGCAACTTTTTCTATGGATTAAGCATACTTTATTATAAACATTTTGGTTTTAATTTTCTTCTTGTATTTTTTTATATATAGGTATATATTTCTATGTATTGATTCAACAGATATTTTCAAGCACTTTGGGAAATTTTAAGATGTAATTGACATCCTTCACTGTTTCTTAAAAATTGACACTTCTTCAAACAGAATATATTTAAGTTTGGACCCAGGAGTACCCTGCTGGTTCAAAACATCAGCTATAAAAGTTATCTGAAAGTCACTAAAATACCATAGATGCTCTTTTTTAAACAAGGTCACTGGTTAGCAAAACATCAGAATGGTTCTGCACACTATGAAGCACATCAAAAATAACTAGGTTGCAAAGCCAACCATGTGAAGTTGAGAAGTGCCAGAATTAGATACCCCTGCAGTACTAATGGTACTTGCTCTTTTGTGATGAAATGTGTTATGACACAGGGTTCGACTTCATAAACCTATATCCTCCCCCTCTCCCCCAGCCCACTCCTATTTCTATGCATGGGGAATTACTCCTTATTTTCTTTCATGCTACCTGCATTTTATTCAGAATTCACTGTTCAGAGGCTGAACAGCACATAAACTTATTCATTGGATCCCTGGAAATTTCATGATTCTCATTTCATGAACGCTGTCACAAGTGTCCAGGTGCTCAACAAATACTTCTGAGTTTCTCTGCATGAAGTCATGGTGAGATGAAGTAGCGACTGCCTGCACCCTTTAGCACATGCAACTAAGGTATAGGGAGATGGAGAACAAACTTTTACTTCATATCTGGGACCCCACATTATGATCATATTTAAAAATGTTTATAGCATTGTATGTATGCCAAGCTGAGGTGAAACTTGGTAGGTGGCTGCACAGTAGCACTTACTAAACTGAAAGCCAGAAGTTTCCCATGACCCTCAGAAAGGTGTGCAATCAGAAAACCAGGGAAAAGGGATTCTTTCTCAAATATGGAAGTATTTGCCTCCTCCCCAAGGATCAGGAGAGGAAAACTTCAATGTTCTGCTGTCAACAACAAGGATGAAAGCAGGTCCTTACAACTGAGAAATTCCAAGTGTAATTCTGCTTCCATGGGAAATCCTGTTTTTCAAATGGCAGAGCAATTTTGTCCAAAAAAGACCTCCAAGATTATCCCTACCCTGCTCAGATCAGGGTCAGAATAGCTCTGGTCACTTAGGGCTTGCTTACTTGAATCTGGAGTACCTCCAAAGATGGAAACCCTGCAACTTCTTTGGGCAACCTGAAACCAAGCTTGGTTGAGCATACTCAAGCCCTGCATGAAAACCAAAGAGGGATGAAGTCTTGTGTCTTCAGAATGACCTTGAAGAAAGCATCTGATTCCTACAGCCTTCCCTTTCTCATAGGTATGCTGTGGGGATGGGTGTGTGTGTGTGTGTGTGTGTGTATAAAGCTTTCAGGCTTCGGAGTTATTCAGTTACACTCCTGACATGTGCTAACCATGACATAGCCAACAGAAGACTGTACCAGCAGCTTTCACCCTATGAGATATACAGCTCCTGAGTCTTTAGAACAAGAAATGTTGCTGTACCCTATTCAGAGGGGGAAGGCCTGTCTTAGTGTGAATTAGAATGAATGAAAAGCTCAGAGACATCTGACCTTAATATTCTATCTTTGAGGCGACAGCATGTCACTGTCAGAACCAGAATAGCATTTGACATTGCCACCGTTACTAAATGCTGAAGTTTTCAATTTTGATTAAAACTGCAAAAGGTAGAAACTGCATTGTTAACTGTCATCTTGATGCAGACATCAGCTGTGCATAACTTTGTCTACATGACAAGATCTCGTAAATTTAAAGTTGTGGCAAATTTTCCCAAGGTCTTAACTCTTGTTCTGTTATTTTTCTTTATTACACCATTTGCTGTCTTTATTACACACCCACCTGCATGCTTCTCTTATCCTAAACCCATACTAAAGTCTTTGGGACTTCAGTGACTTCAGTAAAAATAGGAAGGATTTTGTCCTGTCAGACCTAGCTATGTATTTTACTGGGACTATGTATATTTTAAATATGAATTTCTGCTCTCAAACTATGCAAGAAATAAATCAATATAGTGCCAGATAAATGGAGAAGACTTGCTCTTTTTTCATGTCGTTCAGACTAATGTTCGTTATTGGGTGCTAAAGACTGCTTCAGAGATCACTTGTTGGAAATTGTTTCATCCTTATACAGGTAACGTGCTAATTTGCTTCAGGAACTGTGTTTTTTGTTAGTGTGTTTGGAAGTTGCTGAAGGGGCTGGGATGTACCCGAATTCCCATAGATCTTGAGCTCTCTGATAAGTTCAAACATGTCAGCACCAGCTGATTGCTCTGCTGGTTCAGTTGCCTGGTCAGTTGAGCAATCAGTAATTTACATGGCAAAGTTTCAAGCTTCTTTCAGGCTCAGCACACACAGCTGCGTGGGAACCCTCACTGAAGTGCTAGGCAAGTTGTTTTTAACCTGGACTCAGTACTGGCTAATTTCATCAAGCCTGCTGAGACCCATGTCCTGGCTGCTCCTTTTTTCAGAGAGCATTGCATGGATAAAACAAGTCAATGTGATAACCATTGCATGTGGCCAAAAATGTTTTCCGGCCTTCATATAATGAGAGCGCTGGAAATGCTTTCATTTGCCTCCAAGGGCAGAGAAGAGGTGTGTGTAGCTTGCCAGGATAATGGAAATTCTGAAAGTTGCCTTTCTTTATTTTTAAAGGGAAAAAAA
The DNA here is from genome assembly GCA_002631895.1 of Agapornis roseicollis. NCBI lineage: Eukaryota > Metazoa > Chordata > Aves > Psittaciformes > Psittacidae > Agapornis > Agapornis roseicollis. The sequence goes on along the minus strand of NDXB01008544.1, from coordinate 19,729 downwards.
CCCTAACATCTAAATGTTTCCTTCACGTGGACCCAAGCATTTTCCCTGAGAAGTCTGATGTGTGTTCTTGCCTTAAATGGATTAAGAAGCTCAACTTCTTGTTATGAAGAGTAAAGATTAAAATATGAAGTTATAAAAAGGAGGCATCTCCTGAATAGGCAAATTTTTGCCAAAGGGTGGGCCATAAAAAGATGAGATCTGCCTATGCACCCACATGCATCTAAGGCAAACCCTTGAGAGTAATATGACTGCAAGTGGCTGATCCCTGTGATTTCACGATGATGTAGCATCTTTCCTGCTTCCATCTACCAAGTGCAATGCAGTGGTAGTGAAAGGGTGGTGATGATAACTTGCACACTGAGCTTGGTATTCTCTGTGCAGGTAGCAGAGTGTATGTGTGTATGGATATGCACGTGTATGTCTGCACACCATAATCACAGATAAGCTACTCACAGTGCAGGTGGCAGCTGGCTCTGTAATGCCAGATTGACCTGAAGTAACCTGCAATCCCACCTGTTCCCAGTGCACCAAATCCCTCTGATCTGGCAAACCATATTCAGCTATGCTGTACTCCTGTCCCAGGCCAGTGAAGAGCAGCCCAGATCCCAAACATACCCTGTGTGTTGCAAACCACCCATGGGAGCAAATACACAAATAGATGGTCACATCCACTTTTTCTTCAGCTCCTAAAATCCCAAGTCTTCCTCAAACACAGTCTGCCCTGAAACTAGCTTTGCCCTCTCCCTAGATTTTGTCTTGGCTCTCTTAGAAATGATGGGAAAACTGCAGTTATTTTTAACAGCACCTCATCAATTCTGTGTTGCCTATTGCTTTGGTTCACAGCTTCTCCACCTGAGGTGATTCTGCTTATACATCCTGTAAAGGGTTCACCTTCAAGGATGACAATTTTATTAGAAGTGCAAAGAGCTATGGCCCAACATGTCAGAGACTAGTGAAGGAGCTTTTGTTGTTGGTGGAGAGCAGCTTGCCAAGGTATCCATTCATTTCTGTGCATATAAGATGAAATGCAACTGAAGCTGTTGTCATTCTAAAAGAAAATTCTTATTAGAGTCTGGGCAGATATAGCAGGATAAAATAAATGGCTTTTGGTGTTTCATCTGTTTGTATGTGGGTTCAGGTGTGATTATGTAGTCTGCTATCAACTTTAATTAAGCTTTCCCTTTGCTCCAACCTTGAGGCTTAAATATAATTTATAGGAAAGACAGGTGTTACAAGCTCAGTGTTTCAAAGTTCAAACTGATTTAGGTTACATTTAATTTTAATTTCCTTATGGAAGCATATAATTTCACTATTACTGATGTTGGAGCAATTACATGGAGGTGAAAAAACTGGTACAGAGCAGAGCCTTACAGCCCTCTAAATGCTTTTATTCATGAACAAAAGTATCCCTGTCTTGTGCTTTTAATATAATTTTATTTAAATCCAATTCCAGTGAGCTCCCACTTTCCTGTGAGCCTCTGGCTACCCAGACAGACAGGAGATGACAGTCAGACATCAGTCATCAGAATACTGTTGTACAAATGCACAGATGGGCTCTAGCAGACTTGTCCCTACCTGGGAGCAAAGATGAGGTCCTCAATGCTACCAGCATATTTATCTTCTCTGATACAACAGGAGCTCTTTTCTTGGCATGGGAGCAATGTGAGGCTCCTGGGAGGGCTGGGAGTAGCAGCTCCTGATAAGGCAGGCATTCTGGGCACCATAGAGAGGATAGCCCCTGGACAGAGCCTTATCCATCAGAATTGAGCTTTCCATCCTGAGGATCTGAGATGTTTGGGAATGGTGTGCACTGGGACTTGCCTTGCACACAGGCGACCCCCTGATCCCAATTATCTGGTTTTACAGAAGGAGTGTGGTGGCCACCACATAAAGGGGCATAAGCCACAGGGGTGCAAGAGCTCAGTGTAGGGCAGCAGTGGTGGCTGGGGCAGTGTGCGAGCAGCAGCATGAGAAGGACCAGGAGATGCCGGTAATGCTGTCAGCAGAGAAGATGGGAAGATGTTCCCTAAGATACAGGACAGATGTACTGAGTTTTTGATGTCTCAAAAGCCTCTGTTATCTCAAAAGCTAGAATGGTAGGAAACGATGAGGCCTGCAGGAGAATGGGAGAAGAGAGGATTTTTCAAGCCCTCCATGAACTTGGTATGTTTTCTGTATGGAAAAGCTGTAGGATCACCCATAGCCAGTCTCTAGCTGGCAGAAGATCTATCACAATGCATGTTTCCAACCCCTGATTGCAATGCTCCCTTTTCTCCTACGTTATCCAAGGCCTCTATTGCATTACAAATAGCACTGAAACCACTGCTTTTTTTATCAAGCTGTTAAATCAGGTTGATTTTGTTATCCCACTGGGACTAGAACTGTTAAAGAAAGCATGCTGGAAAATAGGTGCAAATATTATATAAGTTAACTCAACTGAATAACTTTCTGCATGTTACAGTTTTGATGACAAATTTCCCTTAATGATGGCATTTCTTCAGGTTTTCCACCTTGTTTTCTCATTGTGTTGTGGATTTCTCTATGATCTCACCATTATATGATATCTTTTTATGAGACACCTATCTTACTCTCAAATATAAGAGTGTGGGGGTTTCTTTTATGCTTTCTGACAGATTCAGAGAATGAAACCTTGGCAGTTTCAGTGTCAAAGCAGGAATTTCCACAATTTATCTCAAATTAGTTTTTCTTTTTTGTGTACTCTGTGAAATTGGTTTGGGCATTGCTCTTCCATGGGCAAGGGTAAGGATCAGTTTCTTTCTCAGTTCCAGATATTTTGAAATCTTTTTTGTATCTGTATTTCACAGTTTAAAAAAGATAAAAATCACTGGTTAGGAATTCTGTATGTTTCTAGTCCAGCAGCACCAGAACACACACCTGCAGCAGCCTTTCTCCTGACAAGCACATTCCAGAGAGATGGGTTTTCATCTTATGCTCAAACAATTGCTCCAACAGGGAGGAAATTAGTCTCCCTCACTCCCCCCCAAGCCGTGGCTGTGTTCAGTCAGTTCTGTGCTCAGGGTCATCCCCTCGTCTGCCATAAGGCCTGAAAAAATACAAAGCACAACTTCAGCGGGTGCCCGTGGAGGGGAAAATCATTCACCTCAGAGGACAAAGGCGCTTATAATGGAACCAGGAGGAAGTTGCTGCAGGGTGGGCAGCCAGCGTACTGAATGTTGAAGACCTGCTGGGAAGTTTACGAGGTCCTTGCCAACCCTGAATATAGTTACAGATCCTTTTGCTGTCAACTCTAGCACCTTTCTGCCCTGAAATTCTGAAACAAAGGAGTGTGGCATTCATTGTAAAGAAAGAAGGAATAGTACAGACAGTACAAAAATATCCAGCAGAGAGCACTCCATGACCCTCCAGCAGCATTAGTGGTGTCTGCTGGTCTGGTGCACTTCCTACAGAGGCATATTGCTCCTGGGAAGGTGGTGAGGTTCCCCTTGGGATGTGTAGGCAAACCCAGAGAAAATTAATGGTGAAGAGTACTCTTTTTTTTCCTGCTGGAATGTCTCATAGTCCACCACAAGAGCCCATTAAGGAGGTGTAGTGACCTAAAATAACCTGACTAACGCTAAAACTATGAACAGGCCATCCAAACTGCATGTTGTTTTTACTTTTACCTTTCCTTTCTTTTAAAACAGAGCTCCCTTCTCTGGGAGAGCTTTACAGCCTACTCAGGAAAATGCTGTACTGGCAGAGCTTGCCTTTCCAGGTGCCCCCTATATCCCACATATTTGCTGTTGATATCTTCAGAAAAGTAAAGAACAACCCCCCAGGCGCAACCAACCAAAAGAACCCCTCTTCATACATACTTGGCTGCGCAGGCAAATGATGTTGGATATCAATGTCTGAAGACATTTACACCAAATTACTTAATGCAAGCCATCAGGTGGAAACCTAATGCCATTCACCCACCCTCCAGCTGCTAAGGAAAGTGGGAAACCTGGTTGCACAAAGCTCTGTTTGTCCCAGACTGTAACCAGGGTTGCTCTAGTTTCATTTTCAACTATGCTATTTGATGCAGTAATACCTCACCTTTCTCGTAACTCCTAACTCCACACAGCTACGGTAACACCGCTATGGAGCTCACTTGGTTAAGAAAAATAATGGACCAAAAGACAAACTTCAACTTTTAAATAAGCAAAATTTCTTTGGTTCTCAATAGGAAAAGCATGCTTCAACCTAAAACAAAGGAGAGGGGAAAACTGAACCGAGTTTAACATAATTGTGTTAATCAGGCAATTTAAGTGAAACAGTAATGGAATAATGAAGGCTAAAAGGGTTCTTATAAAAACGAGGGAGTTACTAACTCATTTGAGATTAAAAGGGAGAGTTAACTATTATCTGTGAATCTTTAAAAGGTTAGTTGAGTTTGTGGCATAGGGAAAAATATAATGTGAAAAATAATGAGTTTGAGGAGGAATGATTTTTAGTAGACAGAAGAATTCTAGTTCTTAAATTCATCTTTTGAAATAAAGTCTCTTATCACCCTCAGGACTAAGTTGGAGTGACAGTGTTGTGCGAGATGTACTTGCATCGATACCTTGATGTTCTGGCACTTTAGGGCTTGTCTTTTGAGATCTCATGCTGATGCCAAGTGTTGTTTTCAGTTAAATGAGCATTTTCCATGAAGCATATCACAAACCAGGATGCAGATACATAGGATCCATGGGTTTGGATGGTTCTCTTATAGGGAAGTGTTTGAAATGGTGCTGGTAGAGACACATCAACATGTTTTCTTTCAACTTCTTCCTGTGAACTACTGCATCATGCAGGAACTTGACTGCTCCCAGCTGTATTGATGTGAGAAAAGAGATTGCTTCTATCTCCAAAGCTTGACTAGATGACAGGACAGACAATTCCTTAAGGCTTCTGTTACATGTTTAACTACCTCTACCACTCCAGTGAGGCTTGGAAAATGAAAAGCTAATAAAACACCCAAGCTGAGGGACTGTACCCATGTTTACACTTATGCATACTGGAGAGCTAGCTAGATCCAGGGTATGGAGCCAGGCACCCCAGAGGTCTGAGCCTCTGTGTGTTAAGCAACAGCCCAGTTCCACTCTGATTTTTAACCAGCAGAACACTTGCCATGAATTTGTTTGAATATGGGGCCTCCAACAGCATCTTCACTTCATAAGGAAGATGAATGCTACCAGGCATATTGAATACAGATAAGGAAGAAGTCTTACGAAGTCAAGGATAGTTGTTCACTTTCCAGACTGTCAGCCAAATGTAGATTCAGGGAGATATTGGAATATTTCCACTATCAGCAGCCATCAGGAGTTCGAAATGTGAATATTTCCTTCCTCCATTGTATGCTTATTCTTTTCTGTCACTGAGGGAAAGTTTTGGTGGGGAATGCTGCCACAGGACCTATGCTTGAGGGCAGCTAAGAGCCAGGGGAACAAATGGATCAAGTCTCAAATTTGCCCCAAAATATTTCACCTTTTTTAGATGACAAGAGGGAAACTTGAATGGAATATGAAAGTGGCCTGGGACTCAGAAAGCTACTAGGAAATAAATTTCTATTTGTAAATGCAGTACTAATGCCCCATCCAGCTCAAGACGAGTGTGCGGGAAAGGCTCTGGTGGCAATCAAAAAGAACTGAACTGCCCCAAAATCGCTCCTTTAATAAAATTTTAGTCTTGTGTGGAGGTTTTTTTTGCATGTTTAAATTAGGTTCTTATCAATAAAATATTTCTCTATGAAAAAACCTGCAACCCAGCAGAACAAACCGAAACAAATGGATAAACCTCTTTTTCAAGATAGATTTTTCATTCTGTTTGAAAATACTTCATGGGTAATTCCTACTTTCTTTTTTTTTTTTTTAGGGTGGCAAAAATTGCCTTGATTTTGTTTGTTGTTGTTGTTTGGGGTTTTTATGTTGGTTTTTTTTTGTTTGTTTGTTTGTTTGAGGTTTTTTTGGCTATTTGCTTTATCATGGGCAGACTAGATGGGAAATGGTTCCTTATCTGAGTGACACCTCAGCATTTCTCTGTAGGTCTGTAAGAAGTACATACCTCAAGGATGTCTTCATTTTGCTCCTTCTGTAGGACTTTCCAGAACGTTAGCACTTGGTCTTGACAGAGCTAAGGATGCAATTGCAACTTAATTCAAGACACTTAAGTACTTTGCTAAATTAGTGCCCTTATAACAGTATAATTACATTATTAATAGTAATGAAACGGTTATACATAACTGCATTTTTCTATTTTAAAATAACTTGAATTGAGCATGGTGCATAAATGTTTGAATTAGCAGTGCCCACACTGCCACCAGCCAGGGAAACTGCAGGAGGTTCTCAGCCATCTCAAGCATACTGAGTTTTGTTGCTTTCAGAACCCAGTTAATATTTCCAGCCAGTGCTGAACAGCTTGTTCATGTTAGCACTAATCTGGGGTGCTCTGCACCATGTTCTGTTACTCAGGGCACAAAAAGATAGCCAGAATACCCACATGGAGGCATTTAGCAAAGTGGCTCAAATGTTGTTGTGTTAAACCCACCAGCTGTAGTACTAAATCATTTATGCTTTGTATAAAACAAGCAGTATTACTTCTCATGTAATCAAAAGATGCATCAAACTAATATGAACTGACAGCTCCCCTGTAAAAAGATTTTTTTCCTCTAAAGAAAGCCATTTTGATCTTAGACCTGGAATAATGTTTTCCTCCCCTTTCTTCTATTACAGAAAAAGCTAGGTTTTTTTTTTCAGTTCTTATGTAAGTGACTAATTTCTGTGAGCACTGGTCCAAAATGGACTAAAGATGCATTCTTATGGAGTAAGTAAAGTAAGATCAACACATTTCTTCTGATCCAAAAAATACTGAAGCTGAACAAAAGCCTCCTGGTGGCAAATGAAGCAGATGCAGGGAGTCCTGGATGACCGATTCAGAGTGCTCAGGACTTGTCCTGTTCTGGCAATCTGCTCCAGGATAGCAAAAAAGCTGTGGGTAAGCGGACCTCAGTTTTTATCCAAAGGTATGACCCTATGATTCTCCACTTTTCCTTTCTGCCCAAGGTACAACAAGGCATTGTTTAGAGTTGAGTACTGACATGGTTATTACACTTAGAGAAAATCAAGTAAAGCAGAAGGCAACGGAAGCAGACATCACAAATAAAGGCAGAAGACCCTTTTATTTCGCATAGACAAAATGCAAAGAGTGTCTCATTAAATTAATATTAAAAAAACCCAAAATCAATGCCCTCACTCCACTGACATCACTCATCCTAATTAACAACAAAAAAAAAAAAAAAAAAAAAAAA
>NDXB01008544.1:0-12335 GCA_002631895.1 Agapornis roseicollis | reverse complement strand
AAAAAAAAAAAAAAAAAAAAAAAAAAAAAAAAAAAAAAAGAACAATCAAGGACCCATTTTCTAATTAAAAAAAAAAAAGTGCAAACATGACCAAAGTCGTTTTGTTTTCCCAAATCAATGTTCCTGTTGAATTCACAAATAAGGTGATTTTTTTGTTGTGTATGTGTGTGTGTGTGTGTGTGTGTGATTTTTTTCCCTTTTAAATCTTGTCTGATGGAATTTCCAGTTAAAATGTTCTAGTTAAGTCTCCATGCATTTCGTAGAAAATCAGTAAAAACACAAACGCTTGTGAAGATCAGAAAACTGGACTCTTTTACCCAAAAATTCAGATGTCCAGTCAGATGAAGCTCACACTCAGACAGAAAAAAAGCAAGAGAGTCTTTGCACTGTCTGTCGTTCATATTATTATTAATTTTTTTGTCAAATATTTTGGCAATCTTCTTCTTTAATTATAAATATTGGAATTCAATAAAAAAAAGGTAGCTTTCATTGGATTATTTTTCAGTGTAAATATTTACAGCCACTGTCCAGCCATGCTCTTTTCGTTATACCAGGGTGTAAGATTTTGCGTAGGGATTGTTTCCTTTTAAGTGGCCCCGGGAGTCCAGCAGGGATTCTTGGGAGCTGCTGATTTTTGCTGCCTGTCCTAGCTCAGCTCCTTCTCGCTGAGGTAACGTTGCCACAGCACCAGGTTGCCATGACTGTACTTCTCTTGTGGAGGATGTCTCCATGGGTATCGGCTCCAGGACGGTGGGGCGCTTCAAGGTTCGGCTTTTCTGTGGCTCCAAGCAGGCTTGCCCCAAACCCAGGTCTCTGCTCGTGCCCTGCACACCACGGTTCAATAAGAAGTCCATCCTAAGGTAGGGTGGCAGATGCATGAGATCACCTAGGGAGGCAAAAGGGAAAAACAAGTCCTTACTCATGGTCATGTGTGTGCCACGCTTACCTGTTGGTTGAGGGAGTCAAGTTGACGGATTTGGCCACCAAAGCAGAGTATCCATAGTCAATCCAGCTGCAGCATTTATAATTGACATATTATTTGTCGGCCATTTACTATGGTATGATTTTACAGAATCAAGGGTCAGCAAAGTCCTTTTGATCAGATCCGTACAAATTCACTATTAATATTTGGTTTTGTAATAGAATGATTATAATGCAAAATGTGATGTGTTTGTCTTCTTCATGCACTCACAGCTTGAAGAAGATAAAACTGAAAACTGAAGGAAGATTTTTTTAAATCCTAAAAGAAAGGGTCTTTGTTTTCATTTGTCAAAACTTGAAAAATGTGAAGGTTCTGCAGCTTTCCATTTCAAATTAAAAACCTACATGATTACAAGTAATGACCCCTAATCTAGAGGAGAATGACTAAATTACCTAAAATGGATTAATGACTGCTAAGGCTATAGTTTTAAAGAGATTTCTGAATAAGTAGAAAAGCATTCTTGTCCTAATATAACATTTACCTGCCATACATCATCATTGTGTTTAAATCGCTAATGATTTTTTACCACTATGGCTATCAATGTGCTGCTGTTCATGGCAACAAAATGCATTGGGGCTGGCACCTCAGCTCCTGTGTCATCTTTCCCTTCTGCTCTGTATTGTCAAGGAAACCTCTTGTTTCCCCTGATTTCTGGGCATTTCTATGTGAGCCTGTTGTTGCCAGCCTACTCAATCCAGAGTATTTCCCATTGCAAAACTACTGAGTTCAATCAGGTGTCTTGGACCTGTCGTCTGGAATTAAGCAGGGGTGAGTGTTACATTCTACATATTTGTATATGTATTAGACCTACAGAAATCAGATTGGCTTTACTGTAGCCCTGCCTGTTAGGTATTCATAAAATTGCTTCAAGGAAAAGAGAGGAAAAGAGAGGCAATCAGGTACATGATAACATTCCCTTCTAAAAATATTTGATGATGTAATCTCATGTATATAAGAAAAAAAGCAGTTACAGGTGTATTTCCCCTTCTTTACAGATCTCTGCAGGTATATAGCTTCCCTTTTCTATCAAAACTCTCGTCTCATCTACAGATGGAATGCATCCTGAATGTTTAAAGTAGAAGACTGTTGGCATTACTACACATGTGTCTAGATATTTACAGCCTTAGAAAATAAGGCTGACCTGTGCCAGTGGCATAAAGAATAGATCAGAAAAGCATTTCTTTGCAATAAACCAGTGTCTAACAATTTCATTTTTCCTAACCAAGCTAAAAGCTGTCCAATGATCTAAAATAAAACAGGTCTTTTCTTTCTGATATAATTCAAGATGCTTGCAAATCTTACCTAAAAGACTAACAGCATCTGCTCTACCCATAATTTCAGTTCACATGCAGAGGACTGCTGAGAAGCTACATTTGGACAGAATCACTGTTTATTCCTATAGGAATCCCCCCAGCAGTCTGACACCATATGTTTTATTCTAGCTATATCTCCAACAAAGATGCATGGTACATGGTATTTAACCACTGTAGAGTAAGATGCATGTATCTCAAGATTAAGCTGATATACCACAGCAACATTTATGTAAGGTTAGAGAGGGAGCAAGAGGTTTGTGCTTATAATCATACTGATTGCCACTTGAAGACTGAGTTGTGGTAACATTAATTGGTTTTACTCACTTTATTTTCCTACAGTACCTTCCATGCCGAACACATTCTGCTTATGAGAACTATTTCAACTGAGACAGCAGCTAATCTGCCATGGGGGTAAACATCAGGATATGGATACATGAACTGGTGGGTGCCAACTCATTCCACTTAACTATCAGCATTGAACTGAGCTGCCTGTGGGTATGTCTGTGCTGCCCAACAGTTTCTCTACCCCATTGGCACCCAGACCCTGATCCCCTGGCCACCCACACTGGACCCCAGTTATTTTGCTTCTGGGTTCCCTTTTGGTCTGAAACAAGCCCAAAACACAGCTGTGGGGGCAGTTTGCTCCAAAGAACTTAGCCTGGGGGTTCAGAGGAGACAGCCTGAGTCGGAAACACTTGTTGAGGGAAAATTGCTCCCTCTGGCTATATCTTTTGCAGCATCGTGGTATCCTAAAAAGGAATCTTATCACTACCCACTCCTCCCCAGTGGGGGAGAGAGACAAGTGTAGGCATGAATGATGCTGCCCCCCCTCCCCGTGCCTGCCTCTGCCTGCTAATGAGGGTGGTGAGGGCCTTCATGTGGCTGCCTCAGGCGTGGGTTATGGCTGTCAGGGCCCCAGTGAAGAAAAGCAGCAAAGCACACTTTTGAGATGGCAATAGTAGGCGTGAAAACTTTGTGACTAACTATAATACCAAAGTAATGCTTTCTCTCTTGTCAGGGACATTTAAAGACTGGTGCGGTCAGAAAGTGGGTTTCTTTTGCACTGCCATTATTGCACCCCATGCAAAACAGAGGCCACTAAGCCCAAACAGAAGATGACCAATTTTCTGTGCTGAAACCCCATCCCTATTTCCTGCTGTTGCAGGTCTTTTCCCAAAGATGTCTGTTACCATAACCTGCTGCCAGGTGGCACAATTCATGCTGCTTTATTATGACCAGCCAGGTCATTTCACGTGCATTCCCTCTTAACTACTGCTTTTTCTGTTTTGTGTTGACTTCTCCAAGAAGGAGGTGGTGCAGAGCAGAAGCTGGAGGATGGGTCACTGGCAGACCCCCACAATTGCTTCAGAGAGCTGCTGTATGGCTTCTTCTTCTTGAGAGCAATGGGTACACATGGACTATAAAAAAGTTGAGTATTGAACTTTATAGAGATGAAGGCTGTTTTTCAAACTGCTGTCTAGACACTTCTCATGTCTATTTAAGAGCTTCAGGCTATGTAAAAAATTCCTTTTTTTCCCTCCCTAAATCTACACAAGAAAGAATAGTCAGTAATCTGTGTAAACAATATGTGGTCATTTCATTATAATTTTCTAAATGTCTGGAGATGAAGTTCCAACAGGACTGCAGTAATGAGAAACCAAAGAGTGTAACTTGTTCTCTGACGCTAGATACACAATGCACAATCTCTGACATGGCTCACACAGAGCACTCATTATTTGATGTGATGTACATGTTTTCCTATCATAAAAAGTTCCGGTGCTGCTTCCTATCTACAAGAAGCATCTTTCCTTGCAACTGCTTATACAGCAAAGAAGATTATTAAAATCACCAGAAAAGAAAAATTTTGAGAATGGAAAGTTTTCTTCTTTGCTAGATTGAAAACATCGTGTAAGAACCGAAACTTACAGGATGAAAAATGTCTTTGATTTGTAACAAATAATGTGTTCCTAACTTAACAACGCATTCTTGGAAATCCAACCACAGGGGCTCACTTTTGCCATTCCTACATGAAGGTAATTTTAAGAAGATGAAAAGCCTTTCTGCCATGTCTATGGAGTTACTTTGAAAGAGTGGTTCTCATCCTTCTGCCCACAACAGCGTAGGCAGTTTTTTTGTTTTTTGCTATTCAGCTGAATGATGATTTTTTTCAGTCAAAGCATTACAAAGTTCCAGGATGGTTCATTGCCTTTGATGCTCTAATTACCTCCTTTCAGCTGTGTGTGCGCCTTATTAGTAATGAAAGCAAACCTTTCAAGTGCATGAGCACTGCCAATGAGCATGCTTAATAATTCATGCATTTTGGCTTAATTAGTTCAAAAGACATTCCAAAACTATAGTTTTCTGATGCATTTTTAAAAAGAGAAAATATGCTGTGTTTAGAAACACTGAGTTTTTGCACAAATAATAAACATCCGGTCAAATCTGAATGTGGCAATTTAAGCCAGAGTTATCGCCGCATTTCTTTTTCTGAGTGGCCAACCCTCTAATGAATTATTTAGTATAGTACATTTAAGAAAATGCTAGCTTCAACAAATATTTGTAAACAAATGCTACAAGTCACTTACTATCACATTTACCATAAAAAAATGTGTTCTACCAAAAAGGGAGTATTTTCTGAGTTAATGCATCACTAGGCAAAACGTATTTGCCCTTATTTCAGTACAATTAAGTGATATAAAACATTTTCCAAAAATATTTTGGAAGAATATTTTTGGATATTTTTAAATAAAAAGATATTTTTATCCCTCTTCTGGAGTTCTGCTTCAGGTAGAAGAAGGGTTAGGATGAATTTGACAGGCTACATGGAAGGGAAAATATCATTGCTCAACTTATTTAACATAGCTATCTTGTTTGCAGAACTAAACCACACTGAGATGCACTCCTTTCTCTCAAAAGACTTACCCCAATGCCAAAGAGTTTGCATGTGTTTTTGCTTTCCTCTTCTCTATAAAAATCTAAGGGTTTGTGCTGTATTCAATACAAGGTAATCACAGACTGCAAAAAGGATACACTTATCAAGTTGTCACATGACAGCTATATGCATTTTCTCATGAATCATACCTTCCACTAAAGCCAAAGCAATTTGTCTTCACAATGCTCCAACACAGATACCTTCAGTGACGATGACTGCCTGATGATTTTCACATTTTTGTTGCCATGTGAAGGAAATTCCATGCTATTTTGAAAGATTACTTTAGAAAAGCTTCTGAAGTAGGACTGGGGATTGTGATATGATATTTTATTTTAACAAAGGTAAGGATACGACTGTGTGAACAGGACATTCACACAGCTTACTTCAATAGGCAAATGGGTAAAAAAACCTGTCCAAGTTCTCTCTGGCATGATCGCATGGGATCAGAGATCATGCCAGAATTGCAACCATACAGCTCTGTTAGCATTGGGAAGGTGTCTTGTTGATGTAGTTATGTTGATTTGGGACCCAAGTATATAACTTTTCCTGACATTGTGCAGTGCTGAGGGGTGTACAAACCCTGCCACTACATTGGATATCTCTTGGCTTGTCTTGAGTTTGGAAGCAGAAGCACTGGTGAGATACTGTGTTTTTCTTTGAAAGGAAGCAAGGGAGACAGAGCTGACAGTTCAGGTTTGTGCTGATTAAAAACTTTAGTGAGGTCTTCCAGCTCACTAGCACAGTAAATAAATCAGTGAAGCCTTTGCTCACGGGCTGTTTATCAGGGGAAAGGCTGCCTATAGGAAAAGCTCTTCTTAGAAATGAGGAAAGTGTGGAAGGTTTAAAAGACCAAGGTGAGAGGTTTGATGAAAAAAAAGAGCACAAGTAATGTTCAGAGGTCTTTGTCACTTCAAAAACCGACAGACCATTAAAGCAGCAGTCAAAGGCTTCTTAGCAGCTGTTTGATCTGAAGACACACTAATAGCAATAACATTTCTTACAATTGCTACTCTTAGTGTTTGAAACCCGCTGGTGCTCCCTCACTGCCCATCTTCTGTCCATATATCATGCACTAAGCCTGCAGAACAGTCTGCACTATGCTGCAATTATTCCCACATCAACAGACTGAAAGTCAGACCCACAATGCTTGCAGCGCAACATCAGGTATAAATATACTTGATGAGCAGTAAAGCCAGCTGTTCGGTTACCTTGATTCTGTGCCCTGCTCAGCCAAGGAGGGGGTGTAAAAAGGATCAGTCCTGCACCTCCTTGCTTGGCTGACAGAGGTCTCTTTTAAGCTCCTCACAGTATTTCAGAAGATGACATAAAATCACACCTTTTGCTGTTCATGTCTGTGATCACATAGATAAGAAACAGCCAAAAGACTTTAGAAAAATATACCAAGTTTCCCATTTGTAGACAGAAAAATCAGAATTCCCTGTCATTCCTGCAGGTCTGTACTCTATAAAAGACAAGTTTCATTTTTCTTTCTCCATGAGAATTGCACCCTCACAGATAATTTGAAGATCTGAAGCACGTAATTAAATGTCGCATGTTGCAGTCTGCTAAAACTGGCATTTTCATAAAAGCATTAAAAATGCCAGCTATGTTTCACACAACAAAATAAAACCAACAGTTGCTGTTGACAGCAATCGCTGGAGTTATCTCTTAAAAAACATCAGGGTATCAGTAAAGCTGTAGTTCAGGAGCCAAATTTGCTACCGGTATAAATCAGAGTACCTATATTGATTTCAGCAAGACTACAAATTGATTTATATTCACTGGACATTAGGTTTAAGTGACTGAAAATGAAGATTCCAAGTAATGTTCATTTTATTAAAGATGATTAATTTTGTTATTTAGATTTAAGCCTTCTAATTCCAAGAAAAAGTCCTTAATCAATGTGTCTCAAAGCAAAAGCATGACTGCTAGAGTTTAACTGAAATCACACATCCATACTATATCAATGTAACACACTGTGCATCTGCCTAACTGAATGCCAGACACTTTTCACATTGTTGCCTCCTCCTGAAAGGTCTAATGAACACTAATTGAAGCTCAGTTTTGATTTCTATTTCTGTAAGCAGAACTGTGGTCTCTCATACAGTCCTGCACTTTTAAAAGACTGTCAGGTGTTTTGTACCTTTCAAAGTAACTTTAAGAAGAACTAACATATTTTTAAGGGGCTTTCTGCAGTTGAGCTGGCGGTCTAAGGAAGGAAACTCCAGATGCCACATAGATTTAGACCTTACAGACATACCAAACGGATGTTCAGCCTCACTGGGTCAGTGCATCTGCAGAACAGAGTCCTTCCTTTGTTCTAAGGTCTAAGTTATAAACATCTAAGTTATAAAAACTTGTAAAGGGACCTCACCATGTAAATCAAGATGCACTCCAAAACTAAAGTCAGAAAAATTGTCAATAAATAATGAAATGATGATAGAAAAGTAAAGTATGAGAGCTCTCCTTTTCTGTCTTCACCTTGTCACGCAAGCTGCTTCATACATTTTTAAGGATGCTCAGAGACAGCATTTTCCTGTCCACTGCCTAAGCTAGGAAAACTGTGATGAAGCCCTTGCTCAGGTGCCTCCAGTTAGCAGTGCTGGAGTTTTAAAGACACTTTTACTGATCCAGGCTGCAGTGAGCAGAAACTGTTCAATTATACGTCACTTCAGTTGAGGGTTAAATCGATTGTGACTCCATGGAAGCTGGCATCCTTCACAGGTTTATTACTAGGATATCTTGGGAGCCTATATTCAGCACAGAGACTTGGAAGGTGAGGACTTTGAACTACACTTACAGCTCACTGAAACCAGTGGGAGCCACTCTGCTGACCTCAATGGGTTCTGCCCCATGCCCATGAATTCATGGCTAAACCTGACTGTGCCAAAGTGATGGGTGAGCATAACACTCTACTAATAGTTACAGGGATGTCAGGCTACAATGAGGAAACCAATATCATCACTGCCCTGCTGTTCTGTTGAAGATATATTCATGGGTGAATTACTGTAACTAGGTCTCCACATGTCCATCAGCTTGATTCACCTCATTGCATTTTGTTAATTAATCCATGGGGACTAGAAGTTTAGCTCTCACATTTAAATTAAGGATGATGGCATGAAAAGGTGAACAATACTGAAACACATCCAAATGTACGTACAGCTATGCTTTAAAGGTCAGCATATAAAGAAGCTCTTAAATGGATAGCAAAGACTACCACAACAGTCAGATTAAGAATGTACTGTTAAAACAAAAGTTTGTTTGGATAGTGATAGCAGTTTCAGCTTTATTTTTAAAAAACAGCACAAGCCTTTCTTGCAGGCAAGATTCAGTTTACGTTTTCAGATGCCATAGTCTCAGTTCTCCTATAGATCTCAGATTACATTAAGGTCCTCTGGGCACAGAGGAAATTAACAGAGCCTGCTGTGTGTGATGTCAGTTAAAGCAGTAACAGCTGTATATGACTGCAGGGACCTTAAAGCTAGGCTATATCAAGTCTTGACTGTATGGAAACAACTGCTTCTGGTTACCTTGGGCTGACACATTGTGCCTCAACACTATCAAAGTGAAGTGCTTTGACATTTTCAAAATTAAAATGGCATGAGCAGACAAAATCCAGTTTTTGCAGAAATGAGGTTTAAGATAGAGACTCTTAACAGAAATAGCCTAAAAATCATTTATTTTAATTAAAGTGGACACAGCATGTTTGATTTGATTTGGAATATGAGCTGGTAGTTTCAGAAATTCAACATTGCAGTTATGACTGTAAGAACATGACAGTAGCTAAAAATTTACTGATAAATGTAATCTTCGCTTTAGGCATAAACCTCTCCACTAACTGAAGTTGAATTCCATGCCTCCGAAGTTACAGAAAACATGGACAGTTTTAAATAGTTGTGGCTTATTAAAAGAAAAAACAAGAAAAACAAAAAAAAAAAAAACAACCAAACCCAACCCAAAATAACCCCCCCAAAGCAAATAGTCAGCTTTAGAAAAACTAAATTAAATTAAAGTTTAAGAAAACCCCTCACTTTTAATAAGAAAGATCTTATTGTTAATAAAAAGATAGGAAATGGCAGTTTCCCTTAATATGCAACGTTATCCTAGAAGAAAACAAGAACCCCAATAGTATTACAAGCCAGCACAGTTTTGGATATTGTATTTTTCCAAAGTTGCAGTAATTTTCAAATCAAAATAAAAAATAAATTAGCTAGATAGCAACAGAAAAAGACAACTGTGTTGTTACATGCTCCTCGTAGAGCCCTTGAGGAAATGGTACCAGTTGTTTCTCCCCTCTAATACCAAAAAATTAATAATAAAAAAATCTTCCTAACACCAGCATCACTGATTTATAGATAGCAACTGTAAAAATATTTTAAATTGCTTTTATCATCAATGGCTTGAATTTAGCTTCCAGACATCTTATACACTATCTAAAATGGAATTGCACAGAAACTTTGTCTTTGTAACTGAGCGGCTACCCTATTTAAACTCATGATTCACATTCATATAGTTTCCCTTTCTGATCTCATAATATTTTCACTTCTGATATAAACCTTTTTAGGTTCATTTTTGTTGTACTAGCAAGGTTAAAAAACTTGCAGTGTGAACCTCCCTCCATAAATCCACCAGAAAAATAAAGCAAGCCAATGATTTCAAGTATGTAGTCGTGTCACATTAAATGTGGAATTAAATGGTTTTCATCCATACAGAACATTTAGCTTTTGAGAGAAGGAGAAAAAACTCCTGATAATTCACAGAAATAAAGCCTGAGACAGGATAAAGACAATTTACTCTCTTCACCAATGTGCTCTCTCTATGAAAAGAAACCAGTGGCACAGTCTGTCTCTTTGTGGCATATTCCTAGTTTTCCACCAGAACAACAGAAAATAAAAAGAAGGTGTTCTAGGCACAGGAGAATTTAATATGGAAACATTAAAGATGCACATCTAGGGGCGCACTTTCAGAATATGTCACATGTGTAAGAAAGTATACATACAAGTAAGTTAATATACAAGTAATGAGTATGTACTACAGTCAATAGCATAGCAAAAAGCTTTTTTCTCCACTTACAACTGTTTTGCCTGTCTTGCAGTTTTCCCACCAGCGTATTTTGATTTGTCTCCTTATGTACTTTTCTCATAACTGGATATTTGTCTCCAATTGTGGAGTTAAGATGGTGATTTCTTTGTTCTACATACATACTATATATGATATGTGTATACACATATATATTTTTATATATGTATCCTATTTTATTTGAAACCAGACAGAGCAGTGTAGAACTAAAAAAGGACAACAATCTATGTTAGCCTTCTCATGCTTTGCTGTGGGATTTCTGAACAAAAAAAGGTCAAATATAGATTCCCAAACATCTTCAAGAAATTCAGTTTGGGATCTGGAAATTGTAGAACTACACAATTGTATTTTTAGCTAATGCAGAAGAATATAATAGGCATGTGGAAAGGAGGCAAAAGGTGAGCTGGAAGCCCTAAGTCAAGAGTTCCAGCCATTACTGAATCCCCAGTGGCCGAATCTGTATTGGATTCAGTTACTGCTGCAGCTTACAGAGCACTGTCAGCAATTTTTCAATAGAAAGCAAGTCTCTAAATAGATTCCATCACTATGTTGCACTTGCCTGCATCAAGTAGAAGAGGGAAATAATTCCTTCACCCTTGAACTCATAGATGAGTGGAAAAGAGTTCACACCTCTTTATCTCAGGTTACAGGGCTGGAATGGAAATATACCATGCTTTCTATTACTGCGTGTTTCATATTTTTCTTATTGTACTAAGCAGCTTATTTTTAGCTGTAGTGACTGAATACTGGAAAAGATTTGTTTCTTGACTTGAGTGTTTAAAGCAGCACTTCATGCATTGCAGGTTATGTCCAGACTGTATTTTAAGGGACCCTTGTAAATGGTTATTTAATAAACTACTTGCATTCTCTAGCTTGAGGCTTGACTGCCAACTAAGACTTTGCTGTTCAAATTGAGAGGATTAATCAAAGCAGGAAGAAACTTGTAAATTGGGTCAAGAATGCTAATTAAGGAATCTTTAAATACTGAAAAGACTTGATCATTCAGCAAAGCTGGAGATGTTGGAAATCTTTTTAGTAAATATGCAGTAGGCTTGGAGCTGGACTCAGGCTGCTTGACTCAGGTGCCCACCAGCCCAAAAAAGTATCCATACTTGCTTACTGAGAGCCCTGCTGATGGCAGCTGTGTTCTGTCCTCAGGCTGCTGTGAGAAGGCAGTGGCTGCTGACCAGATCTCCTCTGGGATGGAGAGGCTGAGTGGGATGGCTGACAGACAGTGAATGGAGCTCTGACCTTTCACAGAAACCAACAGCACAAGGGCAGCAGGAGGAAAATGCCTTTGCATTTTCTTCCTATCCACCATCCAAGCTGGTTCCTTTCATCATCAGGAAAGTTTTAGAGTGGGTTCTGAGATGTAAAATCTTGTGATGTTTTATGTGGATTTAAAAATCTCCTGGTCTGATATAACCAGTAAATGATAACTCCTCTCTGGAAGTATATCTGAAAGGCTGTTAGTCCAGAGTTTACGTATTAAAGTGACCTCCAAACAGGCAAAGAAGAGGGATTATCAAATTGAGCTTATATTTGTTTTGTAACATCAGGTATACAAGCTTCTGCCTGGTCCAAGTCAAGCTAACACTTAAGGATAACGTCATATATTTCAAGAGGTTCTTTTTGTGCTGATTAGAATTGCAGAAAAATATAATCTGGTGGGTTTGAGTTTTGCAGCACTCCTGTGAAAGGGAAGTTTCTGCAAATAGCAAGAGACCTGATGAAAACTTTTTGGATATTTCCTGTTCAAGCACTGGTCAGACATTATTTCTTGCAAGCATGAACTCCATTGCCAAAGGGTGCAAATAAATGGTCTGTCCACAAAAAATAAAACAAACCAAAACAACAACACATAAAAAAACCCCAGATGTAAATAGCACTTGGGAAGCACAGAAATATCAAAATATTTCACAGTTAATAGCTGTTCTTTTCTCTAGCATGATAATTTAGGAGTAAAGAGAGTGTCCTGGGTTCAGCAGTTGCAGTCAGTTTTTCTTCTCTTTAGTAGCTGGTGTTTTGA